>OOFC01048850.1:0-28504 GCA_900323345.1 Pseudochromis fuscus
TGCAGGGATGGGATGGGTGCTGCTGAAACAGTGCAACAATAGAGAGGAAGCTGTAACTGAAGGCTTTCCCTGGGAATTTATAAAGCCAGAGAGGCACACACACACATACACACACATTGTGTTGTCATGTCACAAGGGGAGGGGGGACTGAGTGACAGTGTGAAATGCAGAGGAACTTGCCCACCCAGTGTTATCAGCTTGTTTATAGTGGGCCTCCCAAGATGTGAGACCTGAGGGGAACTTTGAACTTTGCTTCGCTGGGACATTTTCTTGAGTTGAGATGACAAAGTCCCATCCTGCAACTGCCACCAGAACAACTGTACTATGAATGCCTAGCTTGTCTGGGACTTGGCTCATTCATAGTTTACTTGAGTTATTCTGTAAACCCTGTTAGATGGTAATGGAAAGTTTGTCGACATGAACAGTAAACTCAAGAGGAATTGATGTAAACGGAAAAAAAAGTAGCACCTCGTGACTTAAAATGACTGAAATCAGTTTCACGCTAAAGCTTTACATGGATTGGATTATAGTTTATATATTAATTCATCAGTCCTGCTCATGTTGTGGGTGTATATCGAGAGGGAACACATTCCAGTTTACATGCTTGAAGGATTTAAGATTTTCTTTGACAAACAGTTTTGTGTGGAGAGCACAGCTGTAACTCTGTGGACTGTTGGAGCCGAGTGCTTGGCTGTCCTCTGAGGTCAGGCACTCAATAGGCGAAGGGCCTCCTTTCCTGCTGTGCAACACGGGAGACCTGGCACGAAACGAAGGCCAAGACTATGCCTGTCTCTCTTTGCTATAAATCAATAGGAACATGCTGCTAAACCTTTAATAAAATAGCCGAGTGTGTGTTGTTGTGATCATGCTGTTACACCAGGTTTTACATGGAGTTTGTCCTGGAGAAGGAATAGAAGCAGATCATTATTGCACATTGCTGGGTCATAACTGTGGTTGGAGTTATGTCAGTAGTGGTGGGGATCTGGTCCATGGTGGATTCTGTTTCAGGGAGCTGGAGCGTGTTGAAGGGACCGTTCTGACCTCTGCAGGGTCAGCAAAGAGTTAAAAATGACCACACAAAACTGCAGCACCCACCGAGGAATTTGGTGCTGGCTGTTGCCACGATACAAACTTACCAAATTACAATTTGCACCGTTTGGGCAACTTTTGGGCTCTAACTTATTGTACATTACACCACATAGGACACAGAGCAACTTCAAAGCTGCTAACTCTGTGTGGTAGAAACATAGACTGTATAGTGAAGTGGATGAAGCAGCCGGGGCTCAAATATGAGACCAATGTATGAGTGAAAAAAGTGGAGTACTCCCAACGGCCACTAGATGCTGACTCCAGTTGACTTCTTCATTTTCTCAGTCAATATATTTTCTCTACAAGTCATCCTGATGTCATTAGCAAAAGATAATTCTTCTTAGAGGAAGACTTAGGGGCGTGGTTAGTTTGATCAACAGGCCTGTCCTCCAATGAGGTCCGTCCTGAGTCTCATACACATTAGGCAGTGACCTCGGGTTCAAGGGTCAGACCCGCCTCCTCACTCCTCTCGTCATGTCCAAATATGGTCACTACTGGATCCAAACATCCAAAATGGTGACATTCACATGCAAAACTCTTGGCTTCAACGTGAGTCCAGAAACCAACGGTTGACGTCACGTTATCTTCGTTTTCAGTTAGTTACAAATTACAGTTTTCATTGTTTTCAACTTCTGTGCTCTAACTTTTAGTACACTACACCACAGTAAACCTCAAAGCTATGAACTGTGTGTGCTAGAACCAAACCAAGGCTGCACTGTTAACTTTTCATGACTTACACAGACCACACAGCTTTACCTACAGACTCTAAGTTTTTCTGAGACTGCCTGTTACACTTTCATGCTTTGTTCAGCGTTGCATATCACACATGCACCTTTGATGGTGAACTATTTATTTCTGCTGTATGTGAATCACTAAACCCCGAGGTGGACAACAGTGGTTTAATATATTTTTTCCTCCTGTGTGGTGTTGAACAACCAGAGTTGTTTCTGTGGAATTTAAATGATGTGAAAGACTCAGTAACAACAACTACCAGGCTTTGACCTCAGGCCTTATGGTAATGCTGGGATAATAAACAGAGGCTTATTTGTTAATGTGCTGGTCTACACCTTCACTCATGTTCAGGAAGAATGAACTGAGGGAATATTTGCAGAGATGGAGATAAAAAGTATCTGTGACAGGATGTTAAATGTTGATGTTGTTTTGATGTTCAAAGTTTGACATATGTCACTTATACACTGATGTGATGTCATCCCTGAGCCTTATCTTGTTCTTACACCGAACACCCGTTTTGGACAGTGTTACAACAATAACCTTACAGTATGAACTCCTCCTATATATATTTATTTTAATTCAGTAGGAATCTGAATGTAGATAGAACATGAATCTGCAGGTTAAAAAGTAAAGAAAACACTTTATTTAGATGGTTTGTTTGGAGGGAAAACCTTTGCATTCAGTGAAAGTGGGCAGCTCAAAAATTTGTGCAAGAATTTAAAAAGATATTAAAGTGCTTCTAGCTTGCAGTCTCCACACAAAGCAGGAGCTGCCGTATGTAAATTGGAGACCTGTATGAAGGTTTAGCTGTGCACAGGAGTGGTGGCGGTGCCTCGGTCCACTGTGCAGGGCTGCTTGTCCAAACAGAGTCTACATGGGAGAGTGATCAGAAGGAAACTGATAGTATCTAATCTCTCTAAACCAAACGACAGGATGCACCAGTATTTAGCTGCAGTGTTCAAGCAGGATTGGTAAATGTTCAGGAGTAATCCCTGCTGAAAAATATTTTTACATTGAGATAGATGCTGAAAAATTGAGAAGAATTTTACACAAACTAACAAAGTTCATACATGAGGATGAGTCCGAGATAAACTAGAAGCCAGTGAGCTCTTTGGTCACAATCACCAGATGTACTTATAGAGGAAAAAGGTGTAAGGAGTTACAGTTTTGCAGAAAATAGCAGTCAATTTTGGACAATGTCATCCATTCAGTCCACAAACTGAAATTAAAGTGAAACATTTTTATTCATTTATTTATTTTAGCAGGAGAGTGACAGTGAATATTCCTCAAAATCCACCAGAAACTACCTTAAAAACTGCTGAAGCCTTTGTAATGGCCCTCACAGTCTCCTGACCTAAATATCAACTCTGTGTTGATGTTAAACCTGCTGTGTGTGTAGGACAGCCTAAACCATCTGAGGCAGCCAGGAGGTTGGTATTTGCACACGGCCATGTTGGTTGTTTGGAGCCACCAGCGACCATATTTATATATATATATATATATGAAGGGAGGAGTGAGGAGGCGGGTCTGACCCCTGAATCTGAGGACATCTGAGTCCCAGTGTGTATGAGATCAAACCTCACCCCTAAATATTCCTCTTTTTGAAGCTTAAAATCTACTCATGGTTTTTTTTTCCTATGAACCATCAGATCAGTAATTAGAATAATTCATGTTAGCTAGTGACACCAGAAGGACTTGTACTGACTGAGTATTTCATGATTGAAAATGATGATATTTGAATTGAAGTTAATTGGAGCCTTTTTGGAGCCTGTATCTTCCACGGGGAGTATTGCACATTTTTGCACTTCATCATTAACCTCATGCTAAAGTCCCAGTTACTGCGTCCATTTCTGTATGCAGACTGTAATGGTACTGACTAAAGCCTGGTGGACACCTCGGTGGATCCTGCAATGACTGGACAGGCTCCACCACAGTCTGTTTTCAGCACCTGGAACAGTTTGTCTTTGAGAGTCAGGAAGGAGAAACATCTCATGATGGTGTCAACACACTGAGCAGCTGATCAGTGGAGGACCCTGCTCTGTTCACCTATTACAACAAGCATTGAAAGCAACTGGCAACTTCTATTGTCAGAGATAACGCTCAATGAAAAATCAGAAAACAAGCTTTGAACATTTGCACAGCTATTTACTGATATGTTCCTCAACACACATAAAACATCATGGAAACAACTAGCAGGCATGTTTAATGCAACGTATTTGGTTGCTATCTTATACACACACTGTACATGTGGGGTATTAGTTGTTATTGTTGACAATAATCAATAGTAAAACTAGTCCCAAACAAAGTCAGTTGTTGACTGTTTTAGCAGGACATGTGTTGTCCAACAGGGTGAAGCATCTCACTTCCTGTCTCTGCTGAGAGTTGCACATGTGCATTAGCGTCCAGCAGAAAGTAAACAATATGGTGTTGGCCGATGTAGATGTACTTTTAACAAGGTAGTATCAGAAGCTGAGTTGATTGAAAGATGTATTTCTGAATGAAGTATCCATCTTTCTTGTCTTTATTATTAATTGACACGTGATTTTATCAACTTCAAGACCTCAACAGGGGCGATGTACTAATTAGGGGATTCATGATCTGATTAGTCGACTAATCATTTCAATAGTTGAGGATTAATCGCAAAGTAATCGTCAGTTGCAGCTCTACTGTACATTTCATCCCAGTCCAAGCTGACTTAATCAGTAGTTATGCCTTTAGTTAGAAATTTTTGCATATGGCACAACTCCTCTGGTTTTTGAATTCATGAAGAAGGACTGTATCTGCTTATTTGCACTTCTGAAATGTGAGATCTCTTCTGATGATTCTCATTACACTGAAAGCTTTTCACTATTTGATGCCACCAGCTCACAGCAGTTAATAGCTCCCAGGACGTCTGTGTTGTTTTAAAACTCAGAACAACACGACATAAAGTTTGCAGCATTTTGGAATAAATAATGTAACATACTCATCCAGGGGTCAACGTTAGCTTCACACCTTTTGTGAAAGTTTACTGAAGTCTGTTTGTGTTTGGGCTGATTGACCGTCTACCAAAGCAGGTCTCCTGTCCAAGGGCACACAGCAGGCTGTGGCAGATTGACATCTCACAGCCGTAAAGAGGAAACGGAGCTGATGGGGAGTTCTCAGCAGCAAATTAATTAAGCTTGTTAGCATATGGGAAACAAGGCTGCTGTTACTTTTCCTCAGGTTTGTCCCCTATGTGACCGTGTTACACTGCTCGCTGTTGCTGGTGGAGATCGGTGCCAGCAGGCAAACAACAACGACCTACTGCATGCACGATAACAACAGTCTTGGAGTATTTCAACAATGTGCATGCTTTTTATTGGTGGATGGATGTTGGGCTAATCTTTTACTTTAATGCATTGGTGAGAACAGGTTTCTCCAGGTTTAACTTTGAATGGATATTTATTTAATCGACTTCCTGTAACCTGCACAGCCTCTAGATCTAATGTGAACTACTTTCCTGCACCCCTGCCTCTGACTTGAACCTGGTGTGATGTGCCTGCTGCTTTGCTCCTTGCAGTGGTTCCCTTGTGTCTGTGGAGAGTGCTAATGAGTCAGCATCTCCAGCTGGAACAACACCAGTGCTGCTGGAGGACATAATGCAATATTATAATGCTGCGACCATGATGAAGCTCAGGGCACTTTGAGTTCATTTTACATCTCCAGACGTTGATGGAGCATCTCTCTAAAGAGCTTTTAGTGAATCCTCTTCCTAAGAATCCTTTTATTGCATTTCACTTCCTTTTCTCATCCAGTCTCGTTTAGTTGGGCCCAACAGAAGTTTTTCTTATTTGTGAAAATACATATTTAGGAAGGGACTTGTTGTTAGTGTTTAAATTTTATTTTGAAAAACAGCGGGATTGGTCAGGCAAAGCTTCACAATGAGTGTTATCAGTGACTCAGGGCCTCTATAGGACAGTGATTGTTGCTGACCTGCAGTCAGAATGAATAAAGTGTTGTACGATAGCTCATTATATACTGTTACATAAGGAGCTGCTTTACAACAGCAGGCTTCTACTATAGATACTGCACTGTACTCCCTGTAACATGTACTGCATGAAACAAGACCCTGACAAAAGTCCTGAGCTGGATTTTAACTCATAAAATCTTTAATTACACAATACCAGTCATAAGAAACACAAAGAGATTCTTTATTTTTGAACCTGCTGATCTGTTTTGATCTGAGAGTGAAAACCAAATGGACAGTAGGTTGTAGGTTTTGCTGCCTCATGAATAAATAAGTGTTTTACTTTTGCGGTTGACTTAAAACTGTGCTGCATTGTGAACTGACTCTTCATGTTGTTTAAATGACTAGAAAACCACTGGTGAAAATACAGATTGGACGATAGATTAAGACATAAACTAATAATTGATGATAATGTTTGAAAAGCTGGTCCAACTAACACATCTGCAAACTGGATATCCTCCATCATAGATTATTTCATGAAACCATTTAAAAGAGCCCATATGATGTCACAACATTTCAACCAATCATAAAAGTCACATTTTTCCAGTACTGCCATGTAAAACAATCAGAGTTTTATCATAAATGGTGAAATATGTCTGAAATTGTTCCTATGAGTTCTCAGTATCACAGCTATCACCCTCTGCATGAATGTGTTTTCCATTGACTTGATCCTCTGAAGCATAAAAACTGTAAACACCAGATGATTTCTGGGTTTAGCCGCCTGCTCTTACCTGCACTGACCCTGGAGTCCCAGAATAAATAGGACCTGCCACATTCAATGTGGATTAATGTTTTCTCCCACCTGGGTGTGGAGTCGTGAAAAACTCGAGCTGTGTGCTGCTGTATTGAGGAC
Source organism: Pseudochromis fuscus (assembly GCA_900323345.1). NCBI lineage: Eukaryota > Metazoa > Chordata > Actinopteri > Pseudochromidae > Pseudochromis > Pseudochromis fuscus. The sequence goes on from OOFC01048850.1 coordinate 6,663, forward strand.
AGTGTCCTATTAACTTTGAATAACTGCTTCAGCCGAGCAGGTGGAAACCAAACATGAAGTTTTCTTTTTTTTTTTTTTAACTGTTTCACACATTTTTCAGAGAATCAGTTTGAACTGTAGTCTGCCCGTCACTGTTACAATTAGTTACTACGTAGCATTATTGAATTACAGTTGAACATTATGTATTCTAACTGCATTATCCTCGCACACAGTGGCAGCAACTATTACCAGACGGCCGAGCTGACCAAAACAAGCTATTTAAAACATGACTCACAGTTCTCCTGAACAGACTTCCGACAAAACGTCCCACAACATTTATTGAAATCCCCATGACCGCTGCAAGCTCAAGTGGTCGATCCTTTCATCCTCCTCCATGCATAGAAAGCAATGGTTTTCATACTTCATAAAGCGCTGTGTACAGTATGGGCATAGAGTGTGGGTGTGTAATGGTGACTAATCCAATTTGCAGTCTTATTCTGGATCCCTAGTTGTCAGTGAGCCCATAATCTCAGTGGAGAGAGAGAGAGAGATCCTCCCAAACTAATCTTAAGCTTGTGTCTGTCTGCTGATCCTTGTGGTAATAGTTTTTTATCTTTGTGTGAATGAGCACGGTGGTAAACAACAACACAACCTTCAGTCCCGCTCGTCTCCTGCACCCTGTCAAAACTCCACTGAAATAAAAAAAGAAGAAGAAGAGTGGACCGGCTGATGGACATGGGCTGCTGACCGTGACACGCTGAAGGGCTGGACTCATGTTGTTGACCCGGCACTGTTGTGCTCAGCTGATCCTCCTCCATCCATTCACTTACTCCAGAGGCTTGGCTTGTTTGTTGCCGGGGGTTACGCTTGTTGTTGAGCACAATGTCGGAGCACTTGCAGCTCTCCCTTGCCTTGTGCAGGATCGGGTTTTACACGGTAAGAAAATGCAAACATGCTGCTTTACTGTTGGTTGGAGAACGGCCGGGACGGGCTGTGTTGTGTGTGAGTGTGTGTGTGTGTGTGTGTGCTGGATTTAACACTACTAGTTTCACTATGGTTTAAGCTTTCCTTCTGTTTGGAAACAGACACCGTCCAAGCAACAGCTGCTGCTTCACTGGTGGTTGTAGAGTCCGCTCTGTTTCATCCTACTCGGTGTTAGCATAATATTAAGGTGGAGAAGGTGGACGTAAGCGTAAGGATAAATTATGGTTGCTTTTTTTTTTTCTTGTAGCTCCTAGCAACAGGCTCCAGGCAGCCTGAAGTCCAACATAATTGTGAATGACTGAATGAATATTGTGTTAAAAGGCCATAGTAGAAATATTGTTGGAGTAGTTTGTGTTTTTCTGCTGCAGTGTAAGATTGAGATGATTTAACGTGAATGCCCGGTAACACTGCTGCATTGTGTTCCTAAATAGTTGTAGTTTAACCACAGCTGATGACTCATGTTGTGTATTGTCAGGTCCTCTGTTATTCGCTGACCAGCTGGTGAAGCTTTATCAATGAAACATCAACCGAGAGGCTTATTTTCAAATAGGAGTGTCTAACAGCCAAGGTTTTGTTGCATACCTATAACACACACTTAATGTTGTATCTCAGCTGTGACTCATCCTTTCAGCCGTCCAGTGAGTGGGCAGGTGAATATGAGGTGTATTGCAATTTAAAGCAGCAGAGGTTGTTAATTATAAAAGCAACAAGTAATAACTCAACCTGTTGTTCTAATAGGTGTCATATTAATTGAGCTCATTGCTGTGGACCGTCTGCTGTTGTTTCCTGTTGGCTCATCAGTCGATATGCTTCATCCTCCAGGGACCATCAGTGTCCATACAGCATGAGACGGTGCTAGCTATAGCTACGGTGGCCTCTTACCTTTTAATGTTAGGCTATTCTAAAGCTAGCTGTGCTGTAAAGCTAGCATAACATGAAGATGATGAATGAAACCTTTAGCTGAACCTGCAGGTCGCTCAGTAAATAAGTGCAGAGTGACACTGTCACTCTGCAAACATTAATCAGTCGTAATCAGGTGTCATTTACATTTTATGTTTCTGGAAATGATTCCAAGTTGTCTCCATGGCAACCAGAAATCCTGGGATGTGTGTTTCTGTCGTATTTAGTGGACAGACAGCTTTGATCACACAGATGTCCAACTGTATGTGCATTAATGATCAGTGGAGTGGGCTGGGAAGTCAAATCAACAAGTGGACACAATGGACACTGTTGTCTTTCTATCATTGACACAGACAGGAAAAATCTTTTAGTTCAGTGATGTACATGCATTTGAGATCTTTTTAAAGACATTGTGGCTCATCTATGACAATGATAGTGATGGTAGTTAGCTTGTGAGCAGTGTGTTACTTGCTTCTCAAATGTTCAACAACTTTCCTCCTTCACATCTCTTGTATGTACTTGTGTTTTTAAAAAATTGGACATGCAGGTTGTGCTGTGATTAGATCTTCATAAACAGCTTGATTGATACAATTATTGGTTATAAAAACATGGATTGCAGTTATTAGTTGAACCATTAATTGTCAGCTGTTGCCTTGATATTTTTTAATTTTTTAATTTTATCTTATTGTAAATTAAGTTAACTAGGTCTAACAAAGGTTAGGGTGTTATATGATTAAAATACTACAAAATAACAAGAAAAACTCTTAAAGATACTATTTTACAAGCTGGCATGAAAAGAAAAAAAGGTCAAATCCCCTTTTCACTCATACACTATTCAGACAGACACAGCGACACAGGTGAGACCCTCAGAGTTTGTCTTGATGGGTCAGTTTACAGCAGGGGTCTCCAATCCTGGTCCTCGAGGGCCGCTATCCTGCATGTTTTAGATGTGTCCCTCCAACCCACTTCGTTCAAATGACCAGCTCATCATCAAGCTCTGCAGAAGCCTGATAACAATCCTGATCATTTGAATCAAGTGTTGCAAGAGCGACACATCTAAAACATGCAGGATAGCGGCCCTCAAGGACCAGGATTGGGGACCACTAGTTTACAGCTTTGTTGACGTGGTGTTCAGGTCAACAAAAGCTGGGCAGCAGTGTGATTTTCATTCATATCAGGAATAAAAATAAACTCAGTGATTCCAGATTTTGACAGAGAAAAAATAAAAGTGTGGAGCTGTGGGTGAAGAGGAGGTGAAACTGTAATCTGTAATCACTGGGATATACTTCAATCTAATTCTCAGGTTTATCAGAGATATAAGATAAGATAGTACTTTATTTGTCCCACATCTGTGAAGTTTTTCAGTATGATAAGATATGTATGGAGTCTCAGACTGCAGCCGTCTCATAAACGAGCCTCGTTGTTGTGTCTGCTGCCTGAAAGTAAGTTATACTGTGGGAATACTGAGTGCTTTAAATGTGAATCAATATAAGTATAGACTGCCATACAGAAGTTCAGAGCACGGGTTATTTTTATTGGCTTGGGATCACTGAGATCCAGGCCCCTGCTAAGTCACCACAGTATCCTGTACAGTGCTGTGCTCCATGTGTGGCTAGAGCTGTGGTGGATGCACGCTGAGATACATTCCCAGTCTGAAATCTGTGTTGTGATAAAAAACAAAACTTCAGCATTTAGTGACAGACATCTGATCTTGACAGTGCTGCTGGTGCTGACAGAAATGCCTTTTTCTGTCTTTACACTTGCCTGTGGCATAATATTTTACCTCCTGAGACATTTCCCACCAGATTTACACAACACTTTAACATTTCAGCTTGTTGTCTGCAGCTCTTAACTCAGCTCTGTATCAACAACTAACAGTCTTTGTTATGACTGGAAACAAGAGAGGAGAATCTCTCTTTCTGACACTTCGGACTCTCCCATGTTCCTGCTGATTGTTCTTGTAAAGTCACCCACTCGCACTGTGCTGGCCTAAAAATAGCAGAAGACACAGCACGTTAAACTTTGGCCAGCGATACCCACAGCTTTTCATCAGTCTGTGTGATGGCAGTGTCAGTGTGGCACGTCCAGCTGTAGCTGAAGACTGGGCAGCGTTGACAGGACTTACTGCAACGTGCTGCATAGTACAGTCGATGCTTGGGCCCCATCCAATCCCCTGTTAGCTTAGATAATGTTTTATAGTCAATCTTAAAGGTTTTATTCACAACATTGAGCTGATGATCTGTCCTGAGCCCACAGACTGTATAGAAATGGACAAAGCAAGTGGGGCTAAAAAATTAGGCCAATGTGCAAAAAAAGTGTAATACTCTTGATGACCACTAGATGCTGGCTCCAGAAATCTGATCTGGTGGTCCATCTGGAAACAAACAACCCATCATTGTGGTGGTTTTATGCTGCAAAAAGAGGAATATTTAGGGGCGTGGTTAGCATTAGGGCTGCAGCTATCGATTATTGTAGTAATTGTGTATTTTATCAATATTTCTATGGAGTAATCATATAAGAAATGCTTATTAAGAAATACTAGCAGAATCCCTGATGATCGTATGCTTCCCGTTAATGTGGTATTTTAAGCTGGAAGTGCTTCGGCGAAAAGAAAACTCCTTCCTGCAGAGTGTGTATAATACTTTGTCAGTCGACTGTTCAGTGAGGGCTAACGTGCTGTTTCACGTTTTAACCCAAAAAAAGGCAAAAACCAAAAACGTGCTCTCTGGCGTCTTCGGTTTTTATCAGGTGGTTCTACTGCCCCATGGCAACTCTACTTGGACAAACTGCCACTTCTTCTTCTTCCTCTGTTTGTTTTACAGTGGTTGGAACTTTGTTGCTCATTACCGCCACCTAGCTAATCCTCTGGAAAAACCATAGGGAACAACACTACTCTGTGACCAAAAGCTGCTTCGATTCGACGCTTTTTTGCCTCGTGGATTTTTCCTAATCGAGTTATTTGAGTTACTCGAGGAATCGTTTCAGCACTAGTTAGCTTGATCGACAGGTCTATTCTCCAATGAGATCAAAGTTGAAGTTGTTGATGGTATGTTCACTTGCAAGTTTCTCGCACGACAAATTCGTGTCACGTGGTGTTGCTGATTCACCGACGTCACTGAACAGCAATGGAGGACGAGCTTAACGTCTGTGTCCGTCCAGAGGTTTACGACACTATTGTGACTCTGTACCAGGATAAAACCAAGAAGGAGAGGAGCCCTCTGTTTCTAGGACTTACTCTGGGTAATCTCGATCATTGTTGATGGTGGAAGTGGCAGTCGCCGCGGTTACCGGGAGGCATACTCCTACTGGCTGTTACACATACATGTGAGGCAAAAATTTTATGCTGCCTATGGGGTGAATGCAACGACTCATACACATTGGACAGGTTCATAGATTAGACCCGCCTCCTCACTCCTCCCTTCATATCCAAATATGGTCACTTCTGGCTCCAAACAACCAACTTGATCAAACATCAAACTCCTCACTTCACTCCCCACTTAGAGATTTGCTTTGCCCTCTTTGTTTATTTGTTTATTCATTTTATTTCAAGGGAGAAACAAACAAGCATGAATAAGAGAAATAAAAATGTCAACTTTTTGTTCTGTAATTGTAATACAAATAACACTCTTGTGATTTTTCCAGTACTTCACCATCCCAGCAGGGTTTCCAGTGGCGTCTAATAGAGGAGGCATAATCTAAAAATGATGAGCCTCTCTTTTGAAGTCAGAAGATATGATTTAATTCTCATTTATTCCTTTTTATCAATTTTCAGCTCATTGAGATTCATATAAAAACAGCAGTGGCACTAGATCGCATAACAAAGGCTGTGTAATGAATTAGGTGATTAAATAGTCATTTACCAACCACATCGAAAATGAAATGAGATGTGACAAGATGTGTGTGATTCAGTGTGTGATTGATCTGATCATACACCGACTCCACAGCGGTGAATCAGAGCAACAAGTCGTTGGTGGGTGTTGCGAAAATAGCCCCCGAAGCTACACTGTGTGCAACACTACAGCGGATGTGCAAAAACTATGGCGGCTCTGTGGAAACACCAGGGACTCTGACTGCCTGTGGACAACATGAAGCAATATGCAAAAATCCCTCTTTAGTAAGACACATCTAAGCTGTGTTGCTCACTGTGGCTCACAGTCTGTCACCTTGTTCAGTGAAGCTGAATCTTCCCGACAATCCTCTGATCACAAAGGGAAACCATGTGAACACACAGGGGAATATAATGAAGCATCACACCGCTCAGTCATGGACAATGCACCTACTTAGTGTCATGATGTGAAGTATGATGCTGAACTTTAAATCAAAACCCAATCCTGTCCTGTCTCTATGGCCCCGTTTAGACTTGATTTTAAAATGCTGTTTAGACTTGATCGGATGTTAAGTCAACAGTGCTAAATACAAGTGTGAACGACCACAAGATGCACTGAGATCCCATCACTCCAACCACACGTGGAGGTGGTTTACGACCACATATCTGTTGCAGTGTAAATGCTAATTCATCCTGATGCGTCCCTGAAATGGATGTAACACAAAATGCTGCTGCTTGTTTAGGGCCCGTCCACACGGAGACGACTTTAGGAGTATCTGCTAACGTTTTTTATCATGTGTGTCGGCAACCCGAAAACGATCATTTTTGAAACCGTGTCTCAGAGTGAGAAAATCTGTTTCCGTGTTTACAACCCATACGCATTTTTTCAGAAGTGATGATGTCATAGCCCCACCTCTCCTTTAACCTGCATCTGTTACCCCGGCAACAACAGCAGCGATGGCGGATTACAGTGCTGTTTTCGGGCTACGGAAGCTACTGAGCTTGTTGTGGCTTCTTCAGCTGCATGTCTTCTTCTCTGTTTTCAGTGTATTTCTGTGGCAGCGTTACAGCACCACTTGCAGGCCTGGCAGATGCACTGCAGCATTTACATTGGTGTCGTGTGGAGATGCATTTGTTGAGACAATGCTGCGTTTACAGAAAACGTTACCATTTCATAACATTATTGTTTTCGTCACCGTGTGGACCAGGCCTCAGGCTCCTTTGTCTTGTCCTGCTACAAACAACTCTGTCCTCTCACCTGAAACAGTTGGAACAGTCTGAACGTGTACAGACTGTTCTGTGCAGTTTTTCTCTATTTTTGTGTTCCCCTGTCATGTAGATAACTTTGCTAACTATTTACAAAGTCTGGTGATCTTCTGGTGAGTTATGTGAGAACTCCTCATGGGTGCTGGCGCTGCTGTAGTGACATCTGGACACCAGTGGGTTGCAGGACGGTTTGGAGATGCATGTTAAATACAGGTGTAAACAAAGGTGTGTCTCTGCTGTCCATTTGTTCACGCATTTTAAAACCAAGTGTAAACAGGATGGTTTGGACTTCATGCTTGTTAGAGAATCTCTTTGTGTCTCTAACACATAATACAACATAAATCCAACCACCAAAACCTTTCACTTGAAGAGCACAGTTTGATCTTTGTTAAGTTCTCAGTAACAGCAGGTGCCATGGGACATTAGTATAAGTGACCACGCGCTGTGGGTACAGCAGCTTCTGCTGCTCTTTGGACCCTTAACCATTAAGGGTCTAAGTGATCGTATTAGGCACGTCGTGGTTATCTCATTATATTATTAATGGAGTGGAAAAATGGCTCTAATCCCCAGGTCCAGCTCCCATCATTCAGACCACGAGGCTCACAGCTGCTTAGGGCTTAATTTGGAAAGAAACCCTGGAGTGTGTGTGGAGATTACTTGAAGTTCAACTGCACTTTGGAGAACTGCTTAAGGTGGCACATTACCTGAGACCTGGATCAGTACCTGAGACCTGGATCAGTACCTGAGACCTGGATCAGTCTCATGACCTCAACTCAGGACTGAGATGAAGGGAGATGAAGCAAAGGCTTTTTATTACTGGACAGTAGTGAGAGGGGATGGAGCTGCTGTGTTAATGTTGTTGTTATAAGAAGCATTAAAACACAGATGTATTTTATACGTCACAATGAGCTTAAAGACTGTACAGTTCAGAGTTACAATGTTCACTTTAGCTAAGTTTTGGAGGCTACAGTCTGTGCTCCATTCCACTCGGTAAGGATATATTTGCAATAAAAAAATCATAGGTTACATAGGTAGTAGTATTTTTTTAATTTTTTTAAAGAGCATTTTATCTTCTAGTTGTGTGTTTTGTGCAGCTGTGCCCTCACAGTGGCAACACCTGCTTCCTGTTTACCATATAAAGATAAAACGGGTCAGTACCAGTGAACCAAAATGTTTCTGTTTTGTTTTTACGTTTGATTCGTCTGCTTAATTTTTATGTTTCATACCCAGAGGATATGCACTCAAATAAACAATGTAGACTACTGTTTGCATCAGAGGGAGTTTGAACATTATACACTAAGAGTATGAAATAAAGGAATCTGCAGTGCTCATTATGTTTTGGAGATTGAACATGATACTGGTTCCACTATCACTTTACTTCATCCATTCACCAGTTTCTTGCTGAAAGCTGGATTTGACATCCGAGCAGAGCGAGCAGAGAGTTGTGGGAATGTTTTGTACCTTCCTCTGCCTCCTTTGTCTTCTGGGTTTCCGTGCTGTGTCACTGCACAGGGCTGACCCGCTTCCTTGGTTCAGTGTTGTGATCGTTATCATTCCTGGTGTCGTCACTGGGTTTGTTTCTCTCTTTTTAAGTCGACCCTTAGCCTTGAGATCAGACCACTGTGCTGCATCATGATCCCAGATGTTACAATTAAGATTTTCTGATTCAAGCAGAAACACAACAAGTTTGATTTGTTATGAATGTTTTCGTTAGATCAGGGGTGTCCAACTCATTTCAGTTCAGGGGCTACATACAGGACAATTTGCTCTCAGGTGGGCTGGACCAGTAAAATAACAGCACGATAATCTATGAATACCAACAACTCCAAATCTGTCCCTTTAGTGCAAAGAAAAACAAATGCATTAGGAAGCTGTATATCTAATCAACAGGAGTTCAACAGTATCATACCTCAGATCATCATTTACACATGTGCATTAAAATGTACAGATCACAGTGGATCTATAAAGGTACAAACCATTTAGTCACAGGTACTGAAAAATATAGTTTTTCACTTTATGATTGAAATAACTTGTCAAGATCTAGAAATTATTAGAAATTTCCACACATTTCCACATCTGTGATCTCCTGAACTGACTCACCATACAAACTAAAGTGGGAGCTATTAAAGAAGAAAGTTATCTCCCTGCCTTTTATGTAATAAATTTATACATAAATACAGAAAAGTTAATGTCATCGACTTAATTTTCACACTTTGCAAATTCATCCCACATGCCAGATTGGACTCTGGTGAGGCTGTTTTGGCTCGCGGGCCGTATGTTTGACCCCTACATTAGACCAACCAACAGCAGTCATTTACATTTCAGCACATTTGTTTATCAGTCCCACTAATCTGTTTGACCTGGAGTCAGACTTATCTCCATCCATTTCCTCAGAGTTCTAACAGATCTGTTTAAGTTCAACCCAGCTTACTCAATAACAGGACGTCTCTTTTACTGCCAGTACGGCTGCTTGGTTTTCAATAGATAACTGCAAGATGCAACCAAATGGCTTCAAAGTTCATGAAGACCCCTCGGAGAGTTTACAAAGTGGGACAACACAAGAAAGCCCAAGGGTCAGCCCTTGTGCTCTCTGACATTCCCAGCTCTTCATTTGTAACACAGTTTACCTGCTCACTTTAAAAACAGCAGCACATTTCACTTTCAGGGTAAAAAGTTCAGTTAAGGCTTAAATTGGGAGATGACATAATAATGTAGTTTACCTACCTGAGCTCCTGATGTCCATAAACAAGTTCAATATGTAAAAATACAATTGTAGCTTTTATGATATAAGACTGGCATACTATTGATGACTATATGCATTCAGACCCAATTTAACAAGCTCATAGACTGTTTATATGAGGTCGATGCAGAAGCGCAACAAGGTGCAATACCCCCGACATCCACTGGAGGCTGTACCAGTTAATCAGTACTTTATGTACTTTATGTACTTTTCTTATATAATTTAAAGTAAAAACATCTGCAGCTTTCTTTGTACATCTGCATTGTTCAAAATTGTTATCTCAGTTTTATCTTTACAGTTAGTTTGAACACATTAAAAACATTTCAATAGCAGCTCCTAAAGGAAATCCCAGTACCCACCTTTGTGATTGTGCTGCTAGTTGGACAAAAAAAGTCATCCTGTTTTCAGGAAGAGGTATTTTTAGCTCCTTTATCTTGAGGTACCTCAGGCTTTGGGTGTAATCCACTCATCTTGTTAAGACTTTATCTGACTGATAATAAACATAACATGAAACCGTAAATCCTCCATATTACTGTTGGTTAGAATAATATTCAAAGCAACAGAAATATGGAGCATTTATTTATTTTTACTGATTTTCATACAGTGATTTTTTTTAAAGTAAACATAATTGTTCTGTGAGCTCATATAGACCTTTAGCTTACAATGTAATCATGGGTTTAGGTTATTTTGGGCCTGTGGGGACCCATAAATTTGGAGAAGTTATTGTTTTTGTGATGGCTATTATGTCATCAAAAAGCTTCAGCACAGTAAATAAAGCCTTCTTCTCAGTGTGGGAGCAGAATACATTTCCAACCTGCTTCCGTCTTTTTAAAAAGGCAGGATGGGAGCAGCCATTGCCCCATCCTGGGCCATGAATATCCCACACTTGAAAATAGCCACAGGATCTAGTGGCACGATGATTAAGAGATCACCAAAGGTCACCCACGGCTATCGAGTACTGTTTCCTAAAACTTGCCGGCTTGTTTTGTTTCTTCAAGGACATTTTGAGAAGGAATTTGACTCGGGCACTTTGGGAAACGGCAAAGAAAAACTTCCTGTTGCAGATGTGTTGGCTGACGGGGCGGGGCGATGCCACATTTAGCCTCAGAGAATTGTGTAATTGCAATTACTGTGTAGTCGTCATGTCCAACAAGTTGTAGTATGTTTTGTGGATTTTATGAATGATTAATTGTAGTCCTGTTTAGTCAGATGTTGGCCACATGTTAGCAGTCATCTGGTGTGAGTTTCCATAAGACACAAGGAAAGGACAGACGACAAGTTGTAGCGCATGCAAGAAAATATCTTATTTAGAATTTATAGGAAGATAAATAGTAAGAGTTTTAATGGGGAAGTTTATAAAACCTGGGAGAACAGAGAAGACGGACCATAGTTTCAGTCGGGAGGTTGATGGGCAGCAAGTTTTAATCATGTGTGGCTAAGGCCCCGTCGACATGGAGATGGGTTTTGTTGCCAACGGTAAACTTTTTTATTTATTATTTACGTCTTGCATCCCCACAGACACGACTAGGGCTGCAGCTGTCGATTATTGTAGTAATCGAGTATTCTATCAATATTTCTATTGAGTAATCGTATAAGAAATGCTTATTAAGAAATACCAGCAGAATCCCTGACAATCGTATGCTTGCCGGTAATGTGGTATTTTAAGCTGGAAGTGCTTCGGCGAAAATAAAACTCCTTCCTGCAGAGTGTGCATAACACTTTGTCAGTCGACTGTTCGGTGAGGGCTAACGTGCTGTTTCGTGTTTCAATTTTTAAAAAAAAAAGCAAAAACCAACAGCGTGCTCTCTGGCGCCTTCCGTTTTTATCAGGTGGTTCTACTGCCCAATTGCGTATGCGTGACGGCAACTCTGCTTGGACAAACTTCTTCTTCTTCTGTTTGTTTTACAGTGGTTGGAACTTTGTTGCTCATTGCCGCCACCTAGCTCATCCTCTGGAAAAACCACAGGGAAAAACACTACTCTGTGATCAAGTGCCGCTTCGATTCGAAGCTTTTTTGCCTCAAGGATTTTTCCTAATCAAGTTATTTGAGTTTGTTGCAGCCCTAGTTGCTTTGTCCCTTTCTGTATACAGTTATTATTCTATAGTGCATCATTTGATCCTTGAACCCAATTGAAAATCTGACCAGTCCATTCACATAATGGCTACATGCTAGCGAAGAAAAATGTAATTACTTCCAAGCCAACTGTGGTTCACTTCAGGTTACAGAGCAGTGACACAGCTCATCTAGCTTCACTCACTCTTGTAGACTGCACTTGCTGCCCACAGCTTGTCATAGTGGGTGGCAATCAGAGTGCGGTTGGTTGTAGCTTTGGGGGGGTGAACTCCACCAGTCCATTTGAGAAGCAGTCACCCATTTATTTGACCGCTTGCCCTGAAAAACAAACGCTCATAAAACATTTGAACGGCGCTGTACATGAGACACGCCTCAGTATATGAACACTTGATCAGAAAAACCCCTGGACTTCCACTGAGCTTCTTGGACTTGTTTTCTTATGAATTATTAAAGTGTACACACGTTCTTGATTTCCATGAGCTCATCAAAACTTTTCTCCATAGGCCTCAGATCTGCTGGATTATCAGCACAAAATGAAAGTCCGGCCATCAGGGGTTTCAACGGAAAAAGAGGCTTTTGTGTCCAACAGAGCTAATTATCAGGTGGCTTCATTTTCACCCAGCCAACAAGTACTGCACTGAAACAAACCCTACTGAAGAGGGACTGTGTTTATGTGCAGTGTGAGCAATTAGGGGAACAACATGTTGCTGTTGGCAGATTTTAAATCAGAAATCCTCTCCTGTTATCTCCCGGTCTGTCTGTGGCAAATCACCAACAACGGATTTCATTAGTGCTTCAAGCAACCCTGAGAGGAGTGAGTCAGTGCAATACGAGCCTCTTACTCAGCAGGGCAGATGTGGCCATTCAGATTTTTTTTTTTTTCTGGGAGAGGAGTGTTGGATGAAGATTGATGAAGGTAAACATTGTTCTTGGTTGGTCTTGTCAGGGAGGAATGTTAAGGTCCGTGCTGGTCAGATGGCCCATTGAAATCGCAGTAAATAGTGAAATCCAAGACCTCCCTTTCAGCTAATTGTTGAAATGGCCAAACAAAGGTGGCATTCATGGAGGAATATCAGGTCCGAACAGATTCTCAAGAAAGAAGTCTTCGATTTGCATGATCTGTCATGGTAGCCCGCGGCGACATTGCTAATTTAAAACACTGTGTTCCTCTCTGACTCAGGCGTTTGCGTGGATCATGTGGTATCTTTTAAAGAAAGGCCCAACACCAGTTTTCTGTTAGGAGATAACCACAACAGCTCCTGCCAGTAGTTGTTCGTTGACCTGACAGCGAGGACTGTTGTTAGAAAACCACGCCAACAAGAAGCTGACAAAGCAAAAGATGGCAGTGGTTCTGTTGTAGCGCAACAACCCGACCCGTACGGTCCTTCCTGCTTTTACATATGAAGCCACATGTGCCACACAGATGACAGCCTCCAAGTAGCTTTTCAGATTGTCTTTTGTTCGAGACTTTGAAGTGATTAACGGTACATATTTAGTTGGGGGAGACCTTTCGAGGAGAGGTTTAAACACTGTCCTGCTTTTTCGGAGCACGATTGCTCCACAGTGGAAGATAATTCTTTCCAGCTCCCTGGTGCTGCGCTCCTTTAGGAATGCCTTCCTTCTCCAGTCACTAAATAGTTTTCATCTGGAGGACGTGGAGAGACTCTGCTAATCTGGAGTGATCGTTCGGTCTGTCTTGGTCAATAACCGAACATCTAAAGCAGAGACTTTGATGTGAGCCGTCGTCTGTTTCTGGCTCGCTGCGTGTCGGCGGTTCAGGGGTTCTGTCGAAGTGGCTTGACCTCGACCTCTTTGATTCGCTCTAAAAATGAATTTGGCTCGGGAGTGGTTCCTTATAAGGACTGAAGGGTGTGTTTATGTAGTGATCCTCAGAGTTTGAAAGTCGCTCAATCAAGTGGAAGCGACATGTTTGGAGGAGAGGAATGTTTTGGGGATGACATCATTTACAGGTGGATTGACCGTGGGAGACGGACTGCGGTCTATTTTTACTTCTCTGAGATTGTACATGTGCAGTGCCGCTAACAGGCAGCTTTCAACTGGGGGTTCAAGGTAGAGCTCTGTACTGCTGACGGACCTGGGGGTCAGATTTTCCTACTCCCCTAATCTAAACAGAACATCCCCATCAGTGCTATGAAAGAGTGCACTCTTACCAAACCAAGCGTTTAACCCTTGCTGTTCCTGCAAAGGAAAATTACAACTTCTGACATTCATTATATGCCTCAGTGATTTGTTGTTGACTGAGTCTCAACATGTACTGGATGAAAGACTGTAAAATATTAGCATTCAGTGAAGATGAACCCTGAATTTCCCTCAAGTACATTTGTTTTTTACTTTCATGCCACATGAACCTTTAGATGGATTGCAGTAAAACTTAATTCAGATATTCATGTTGTCTCAGGACTTTGTGATCCTTCAACTTTTCCTTTAGTGTCATCTTCTAGTGAAGTTGTGGACTGTTATGTCCTCAAGTCGGGACAAAGAGAGCCGCATAAAACCAGAGGTCAGGGGTCAAATGTTATTTACTTTCATTTATTAATCACCACTAATGAAGCTTAAATTGACATCGGGGAGAGCCCAGGTCAACACAACAAACAAAACCATCCCTAAGTAGAACCAACTCAACATAAATAACTTCCTGGCAAACAAAAACTGGATAAGAGGGACCAGAGACAAAATGACAGCTCTCCCCTTTAAGCCAAAGGAGCAGCAGCACAGTACATATGAAAATACATTTGAGCTGTTTACACTTGGTTTTAAGATGCATCCCGGGCGTTACGTTGTTTTCGGGGACTCATCAGGATGCATTAGCATTTACGCCACAAACCACCTCCACATGTGTTTGAGTGATCGGCTCTCGATCACCTGAGACACATCTTAAAACCAAGTGTGAACAGCCCTCATTCTCCCTGGGGGTGTTATACGGACCTTTGTGGGCGGCTGTGGCTCAGCTGGGAGAGTCTGTGAATCATAAGGTTGTGGGTTCGATCCCCGGCTCCTCCTGTCCACATGTCGAAGAGTCCTTAAGCAAGACACTGAACCTTAAGTTGCTCCCAAGGGTGGCTAGCGCCTTGCATGGCAGCTCTGTAGCCATTGGTGTGTGTGTGTGAATGGGTGAATGAGTTGCCTTGTAAAGCGCTTTGGGACCTAGCTTAGGTCATGAAAGCGCTATATAGATGTACGCCACTTACCATTTCACGTTCAACATACTTTATTCACCGTGGGCTTGTACATTCATAATTTTTCCATAGAGAAATCTTGTCATTTTGTTGAAAATAAACATACTATTGGGAGTTTGCTTTATTAAAATTAGATGGATTAATCATGTCGTCTAATTTTGTGATTACACTTCTTGTTGAACTGCTTCCTTTACGATATAAAGCAAGGAGGCAAATCTTCCCTCATGAACATGTCATTGTTCCAACCTGGCAGCCGCCCTCCTCCTGAGATGCAATCTCGGGTTTCCTCGGATGCGTTGTTGCCAGACATCAGCCCTTTATCAGCAAACACCAGCTCACTGTGCTGCTAAAACTTTCTGGAAGATTTCCAGATGGCACCAGTAAAAGGGGGAATAAGACCACGCGGAGCAGGATGGTGGATCTGGCAGCGTCTTCAAAGAGTTGCTATTTGAAGTCGGGCCTCGTGGCTGTGTGTCGGTGTGCTTCCTCTTCCACTGTTCAGGTTTCCCCAGCAGTTAGCTAAATGGAGGTTTAGACAGTTTGGTAATTTGGTGAAAGATGGATGTAAACAGTGGAATATTTAATGTGAGTCATCAGTTTGGAGCAGGCTGTAGATTATCACCCAGACATTACAGCATCATTAGAAAATAATGATGGGGTACGGTGGTTTAATTGAGGTGTAACTGCTCAGCTCTGCTTTGTTTTTGCAGTAGTGCGAGGTAACAAAAATTAACCAAGATGGAGAACACGGTACACACACCTGCTTAACTTCAGCTCGTTAGGATTGTTATTGTGAGCTAATTTCAGCATTTAGCACAAAGCACCTCTGTGCAATAAAGAGATAATGTGTTCACAATTTCTGAACAGCAATTAGGTTAAATGATAGAGTAGTTAAATTGTACAACGTAGAAAGTAGATCTTCATTATTTAGCCATACAGGGGTCCCTTGACTTACGTCGGATCCGTCCCTTCTTTTCCTATGGCAATTTTCGCTCTTTTTAACCCTGATTAACCTTTTCGTCGGCATTACCCTGAGATTATTAGCACCCTGAACGGCAGCTTCCTGAGAAAAATCTGCGATATTTAACATTTTTTCCTACTTGTCATCAGGACACGAAGCTGTTTGCATTCTGGGTAACTTTGCATTAATATATAAACACAGGCACGTGGACTAGTATAGCGGTCTGTTTTGTCTGGGTTTATGGATGTAACACAAACCAAACAGCGTACAACCGGCAAATGTAAACAAAGCAGTCTTCCTCATGACGATACGTCCACTTCGCTCGCCAAGTAGTTCCTACGTGAAATTTGTTTTAACTTCATAAACCCTCATGTATCAGTCTATGTAAAGCTTGATAACATTAGCTGAAATTAGCCGCCTCTAAGCATACACTATATCGAAACTGATGAAGTAACCGGGGCTCACAAATGAGGCCAATGTGGGAAAAGTGCAATACTCTTGATGGCCACTAGGTGCTGGCTCCAAAATAACTCTGGCTCCCATTGACTTCAATTCAAAAATCTTCATTTTCAGTCATGAAATTCTCAGTCAATACATTTTTCTTTCACTTTTGATGTCATTACCTTAAGTTAATTCTTGGTATCAGTGATCTGGTGGTCCATCTGAAAAAGATTAATCTATAAATAGATATTAGGCTCAAAAGAGGAATATTTAGGGGCGTGGTCTACAATGAGTCCAGTTCTGATCTCCAGTCTCATTCACATTGGGCAGTGACCTCAGGTTCAAGGGTCACACCCGCCTCCTCACTCCTCCCTTCATATCCAAATATGGTCACTTCTGGCTCCAAAAAAAAACAAGCTTTGTCCATAAATAGTCTATGCCTGTGAGCTACTGGTTATAAAAAAACCCAGTTACACTCCAGCAGCAAAACCCCAGAGTTGCGTTTTATTACTTATAAATGTAACTTTTCATTTGTCAGAGGAACAATGTGTTTTATTCTTCAAAAGTTCTCGCCCTAGGTCCAGTCTGCGAAAAGCCACAAGTATGGCTTAAATTTGCAGTAGTGACAAGACCTTGAACTTAGGAGGAAGAAAAAAAAAAAAAACCTTTTGTGATCTCATCAAGCTGTAAGAAGATAACTTTTCCAGCTTTCAGGCAGAGGCCTAATTTGAGATAGACGTAGCGTGACAAAGAGTCTCATCCAGACGCAGAGGATGATTTCCAGGGATGTCTGTTGAAACGCTGAAGCCATTTGAAAAGTTCCAGTGTCACTGCAGGTGCAAAGGAGGAAGTTTAGCAGCAGATGAAGTCATACTCTGCATTATGAGCACTCACCATTTAATGTTATAAACATCCGTGGAGTCTTCCAGCTGCAGAAAGAGCCAGTGTATAGTCTCTGTATAATCTGATGAGCTCTCCCTGCCTATACATGCTTTAAAATCCTGCAGAGAGGAAGAAGAGGCTGATGTCTTGCACAGGTGTTTGGAGGGAAAAAAAAAAAAGCTTTTAAACAACTCGCAGCGCCCAGGCATTTTTAAACAGCTCCATTTCTTGGTCGTATAAGAGCGCACTAAAACTGAGTGAGGTGTGTTTGGCCTGTGCGCTCCATATGGGGAATGTTATCTCCTCCAACACAAAGGAAGCCACAAGTTTTCAAGTTGTCTGTTAATGTAAATACACAGGGATCCCCCAACATGTTGTTAAAGGTTTTTTTTTTCCCCTAGCAAGGAATTTTACAAGAGTGTCCACTTGAAAGGACGTTCTGTCTCCAGGCTCAGTAAAGTTTGGTTGTAGAGGGACCACAAACCATGAACCACCAGAATGAAGTCTTTTTTAAATCTTGAATTTCCCAAGATGAAGACGATGTAGTTTCTAGTTTGGCGGCTCAGACTCTGAGAAAACAAACAGTATTTATATTTGATAAGATTCTGGACACCATCTGTGGTCACTGGGTTTATTTAAACACAATAGCCCAACTCATTAGCATCGATCACTTTCCGTTTTTTCTCATGTTACCAAACTTTTTTTTTTTTTTTCTTTCTCCTCATCGTCAGGGATCGTTCTTCCTCCCTCTCCCACACTCTTTCAGATTTTTGTCCTGTTGAATTTGCATGTCCTGCTCTTGTTTAGTGCTGTTTTGTTTATCTCCACGATGGAGAAATCCAGTGTGTGACTCACCTCTGGACTCCATCTGTACCCCAGCCTCCTCCTGCACTCACTGCCCCCCCTACACTGTCTCAAACAATATACTCCTTACACTCCCAAACATCAGTGTCTTATCACGTCTCCCAACAACAAGCATGACAAAATAACTGGCTGCGAAGAATATTAAATACAGTTTGGCAAGTGGAGTTTGGATCTTGACTTGATTGAATTATTTGTCTCTGCACATATCCAGTCAGTTGGGTAAACACAAAAACTTATCACCACTGCCAGGGAGCTTATGTTGCTGCTTACGTTGCTTTGGTTTTTTTTTTGTTTATTTCTCAGAAAGATTGCGAAAAACTATTGAGCAGATCTTGATTTTTTATTTATTTTTTGTTTTTGGGACAGGGAGATAGAGTTTTACCATAGAGTCTATGGCTGGTTGCTTCATCCATATTTATATACAATCTATGCAATAGACTCAACAATGAGAATCTCAACAAAGCAAATTTCCTTCGTGGTTTTCTCACATTGTTTCATAAAGCTCAGGACTTTCCCAGACTGAACATAAACTTGTTGGGGAATCTCAGTGCTGATTGGTTTTCATGACACCACCTGATGCTAATTTTTCATTCACATTAAAACTTTTCATCTACTCACCTCTTTGCGTTCAATCATTATCTGAACACAGCTTAATACCCCTGACGGCCACTAGATGCTGATTCCAAAAATGGTCATTTTTGATGATGAAAATAGATTACCGTATTTTCCAGACTATTGAGCACGCCTGTCTATAAGCCGCTATTGAATTTATTTGAACAGTTTCATGTGGTCCACTCTGACCGGGTCTGATGTGACGAGGCTAAATGTATCGGCGGCACGGAGCTTGCTAGCTTGTGAAAAGCTAACGAGCTTCGTACCGCCGATACCGAGCCACACCGGTGTTTAAGCTGCAGGGTTCAAAGCGTCGGAAAAAAGTAGCGGCTTATAGTCCGGAAAATACGGTATTTCCAGAAGTTGTTTTGACATCATTAGCTAGAGTCAACTCTTCTCTCTGATCTGGTGGTCCGTCTGAAAATAAAAACTCATCATTAGGTAAGTTTTAAGCTTCAAAAAGAGGAATGTGTAGTCTCATAGACATGTGACAGAGTCCTCAGGTTACGTTACCATACGTTAAAGCTGTATTAATCCCGAAGGAAATTGTTAAAGAAATGGTTCAAGGGTCAGACCTGCCTCCTCACTGCTCCCTTCATATCCAAATATGGTCACTTCTGGAACCAAACAACCAACATGGTGGCTTCAAAAAGTGCACAAACCAATGGGTGACATCACGTTAGCTGTGTCCATTCTATATACGTCTGATTATTACCCAGGGGACAAATAATCAAATAATAATAGTGTTGCTATTTCACCACAAGAGGGCAACAGTGTTCAGTCCATAGCATCAGTACAGCTGGTTTACTGCTCGGCAGAGGTTTGCATCCTGAGTGATTTTTGCATGAATGTACAGATGGAGAGCTAACAACCTTCTTCTTCCTGTCTCTCTGTTACAGACAGCATCATAAGGGACAAAGAGTTCGAGGTGATGATGCAGATTGACTGTGAAGTAACAGACACCAGGATCCTCCACATCAGGTCTTCCAGCATCCCACCTTTGCTGCGGGTCAACCACACGGACACGTTTTACCAGCACTCCACCACCGACAGCCAGACCGCACCTCCCGTCGGCGTGCTGATGGGGTCTGCTTAACATCACCATCACTTTTTTTTTTTTTTTTTGCAACTCGTTGACGCAACCCATAAAGGCAAACACAAAATGACACCCTCATACTTTTTTCTTGGTTGAAGAATATTCTCCGACTGACTTTATGTGACTGAATTGTAGAAATCAGTAGAAAGGAGCCTGTCAGCACCAGTCGGCCACATTCTTCACCGAGGCTGATCTCCGGAGGCGAGTCTGTAACAGGGTCCGAGCAGACGCTTGCTCCTTGTGTGGCAACACTGACTTCTCCCTGTAACCCCAGACGCCCCACATAAGGGTAATTGTTTAGCGGCAGGGGGCAGAGCATTGAACCCTGAGTCACCCCCATCATAACACAAATACTTTTACCCCGAACAGCTCTCCTCAAGTCTGCTTTTCTTTTCCCTTAAATTCAGAACAAGAGCTGAGACAACAAACTGATAAACACTTAAAAATCATTATTTAAAGGCATAAAAATACATTTGGGATGCCGGTGTATTTCTCTGTCTTTAATCAAAGCAGATCCCACTGGTGAAAATAATCAGACATTAATTACATGCAGCCACAGAGGCATGCGGTGAACTCAGGAAGTCAGGCGATCTGTGAGAGCGAACCACTGTGTCTGATTTTCTATTTAATCCAATGATTCCATGTGCTCTGTTTTCATCACTGTATCAATGAAGAATTGAAATGTGTGTTTCACTTGTACTCACGAGTAGATTTGAATACTGTACATATTTATTTCTGTTATTGTAACAGGACACTTCTGTGGTTTTGATACAGTTCTCTCGTTTATGTCTCTATTGTCACAGAGTTTGTTTCAATTTTCTGTTTATGCTTTGTGGAATTTTTAAAAATTTTATTCTACCGTATTTTCCGGACTATAAGCCGCTACTTTTTTCCAATGCTTTGAACTTAAGCGCCGGTGTGGCTCAGTATCGGCGGCACGAAGCTCGTTAGCTTTTTACAAGCTAGCAAGCTCCGCGCCGCCGATACATTTAGCCTCGTCACATCAGACCCGGTCAGATGCTGTGTAAAGAAATGGATGAAACAACCGGATATGAAACTTGAGGCCAATGTGCAAAAAGGTGCAGTACCCCCGACGGCCAATAGAGGCTGGCTCCAATTCAAAAATCCTAATTTTTAATCTTAAAGTACCGTATTTTCCGGACTGTAAGCCGCTACTTTTTTCCAACACTTTAACCCTGCGGCTTAAACACCGGTGTGGCTCATGTATCGGTGGCGCGAAGCTCATTAGCTTTTTACAAGCTAGCAAGCTCCGCGCCGCTGATACATTTAGCCTCGTCACATCAGACCCGGTCAGAGTGGACCACATGAAACTGTTCGAATAAATTCAATAGCGGCTTATAGACAGGTGCACTCAATAGTTCGGAAAATACGGTAATCCACTTCAGAAAACCAAGTATCATATTGTTTATGAAATATGAAATGGTGAGTAGGAGGATAATACTCGCGTCTTTTCCCAGAACGGAAATTTTATCCTAGATATTTTTATCCTCTTTTATTATCATATGAAACTCCTTTTGTTTTTTGTTTGTTTTTGAGCTAAAAAACCTGAAGTTTGAATCCAACCACTTGTGAAAAACATCCCTCTGTCTACAGGCTGAGCTGTGTTTTTATTTAGCACAACGTCTGGAATTTGTGTGTAGAGTTATGAGAATTTTAGTACCAATTTGTGGTAAAACTTGCACTATAAATGCCGAACACTGAAGGTTCAGTTCTGGCTTTCAATGCCTTATATTGATGTGTGTGTTTGTCTTTCTATAACTGAGGTTAAATTTGCTAATAAATACAAAAATATCTATATATGTGTGATTAGAATTAAGTTTGTTACTCCTGGCTATATGTTGGTAAAGCTGATACTCCTGCATTCTTTTATCCACAGGGTTGTACAGATGGTTATGTTTTAGCTCAACAGATGCCCATAAAAATTGTTCAGAAAACTTGTGTTGTTTAAACCAGTCCTCCTCTTGTGTGTGTTTTTTTTGGTTTCAAGTATATTTGATTG
>OOFC01048850.1:28524-38707 GCA_900323345.1 Pseudochromis fuscus
TTTGATTGACCACATTGTTTTTTGGGGACAAAGAAAAAGTATAATTAAAACTTGTGAGGGTTTTTTTTGTATTCTGTTTTGTGCATAAAGCGAAATAAACACTGGATTTTCTCTAAGTAAACCTGTGTGTGCACCTTTTGGGCTGTTTGGGGAAATCCTGAAGTGATTTATTTTAATTTTTGCTCATTAGGAACAACAGATTGATTGTGCCCTGGGTATTTTTTCCCACAATAACTCAATTTACGGTTCTAAATTACAGGTTTCAGCAGTAATTCTGTGGATTTATGTTTCTTTCGAGTCCTTTTCTTCCTTCCATCCTCACATTTGAATTCACACTCACAAGTTAAAGCCTCTTCACCGTCCGCCATGTTTAGCCAAACAAAAGGAGACGTTTTCCGTTAGTATGTCTGAACTTTATTGTTGTCTCCTCAAAACAGTCTGATATAGTAAGTGCTGTCACAACACGAAGCACCTGCGGCAAGTGATGCAAAGAAATATATAACAAAAAATGATGTGAATGAAACAGAGATTGGTTTAAAGTGTCTGTTTTGTTTGATCTGAGCCACTTGTACCTTTTATCTCAACATCTGATTTAGCTTCTTTATTTAGCATAAAACACTTCATGTGTTGACTGAGGAATCTGGTTCATTGTTTCATTTATTTTAGCTACAAATAAAAAAATCTTTACACAAACAATTTAAACACAATATACTGAAGTATATTTGTACATTTTTGGCCAACATTAGTCTCAGGCCACGTGGACTGATCTACAATCCATTCAAACCATAGAATTAACAATTCAAATTAAAAAGGACTATCAGGCCTTACTGAGGGTCGACCAACGCAAACTTAATGTTGTATGTGACTTGGTGTCCATTGTCCCACGCATACAGAACACCCTCTTTTGGATTATAGTCAATCTGCGTGGTGTAGGTGTAGTTGTTGGTGAAAGGCATCCTGGGAATCATCTGAGTGTTTGTATGCGTGTCGAAGGCATATTCCAGGTTGGCGTCCCTTTGGTTGTAGCTGTCAACAGCGTAAAGGACGCCGCATACAACGAAGCAGTTCCCAAAGTGGTTTCTCCTCAGCCCAGTCCTCCAAGTGGTCTCCCTCTGCATGCTGAGGTCTGAGGGGTTCAGTCGACTCAGAACCACCACTTCCTGCAAGAAGCCCTCGTCGTCCAGCGCTGGGTAGATGATCCACAGTCCGCTCTCGTCCACGGCAAAGTCGATGTCTGAGTGGCTGCGCCACTCCCACGGTGACGAGGACTCTTCAACCAGGGCGTCGTGCAGCATGGTCCAGGCCGCCACGTATCGCTGTCGCAGGTCAAACTTGATGATGTCTCGGGAGAAGGCCCGGTTGTAGAAGAAGGCCCCGTCGTAGACCACATGGCCTGTGCCGATCCAGTTGTAAGGAAGCTTGTAGGAGTTGGTAAAGCGGCCTAAAACGAAGGGATGGAGAAGCATGAGATTTATCAGGACTGAGAGAAGACACTACAATACAATACAATATACAATACAATATACAATACACTATAGGACAATAGTTACTTTATTGATCCTTTACAGGAAATTACGTTACAGCAGCTACAAGACAACGACACTAAAGGCACAGAAGCAAAACATAAAATATTTAATATGTACAGTACTAAATACAATTAATGTAGTAGTGTAAGACAGAACAGAAGCTACACATTAAAAAATGTTTGGCTATTTTAACCCAGAACTGGGTAAATATTAGAATAACTACATTCTGGGCTAATTTAACCCTGTAAGATGGGCTGTTTTCATCCAACAGGGGTTTTTTTTGCGTAAGAACAACACAATATTGGGAAAAAGCTACATAATATTGGGTAAATTCTACAAAATGTTGGGTATCAACAATCAAATATTGGAAAAAACTAAAGAAAATGTTGGGTAAAAATAATCAAATATTGGGAAAAACTAAAAAAAAATGGGTAAAAATAATCAAATATTGAGTAAAATCTACAAAATGTTGGGTATCAACAATCAAATATTGGAAAAAACTAAAAAATCTTGGGTAAAAATAATCAAATCTTGGGAAAAACTAAAAAAAAGTTGAGTTAAAACAATCAAATATTAGGTAAAATGTACAAAATGTTGGATAACAACAGCCGTCTTCCTGGGTGAAATTATCCCAGCATGTATTTAGTCCAGTATTGACTCAGTTCTGGTTTAAAACAACCCGACATTTCCTGAGCATGCAGTGACCACGACCTCTGACCTTGTTTGAAAACCTCCAAGTTGCGGAACTCCAGGAGGTTGTTTCCATAGTAGAAGTTTGTGACGTAGATTTTGTCACCGTCAGACTTCGGGTCCTTCATCCACGCCCCCTCACTGCGGCCGTACGAGTTGTGAGTGACCGGCTCAGAGATGGTTGCCAGAGTGTCCTGACACTCTGCTGTAGAAAACAGAGCCAGTGAGCACCAGTTAGGATTTAGTAGCAGTCTAACATCCTCCAGACCTCCATCAAAGAGCCTGAAAATAATTAGAGGCTTTTGTTTTAACCAGCCTGAATCACGGCAGGGTGACGCCGCCACAGGGGACACAGCAAGTTTAGAAACTGTGAAAAAATAATCTTGTTTTTCTCTAAATGAAAGTTGTTAAGGGAAACCAGCCGGTGCCATTTGGCAAGTTTTAAAAAATGGCAAATGTAAGAGAAATCACAGCATTGCTTTATCCACGTTGTTGATGATTTTAGCTGCACTAGTGGCGGCAGCAGGTCGTCTATATGTTATATAATATTATTTATGACTTACCAGGTTTCCTTGAGGGTGACTCCTCCTGCCTTTGCATCGGTTCGTCTGATCCAAGGTGTCCTCTGTCCCCCTCGTCCTCCTCCCAGCTGATTTTGTATTTCCGTTTGACTTGAGCCTGTCTGGTTGTTGTGGTGGTGGTGGTGGTGCTGGTGCTGGTGGTGCTGGGAGGGAAAGTTGTCGGTCTCACTGTGGTCGGCAGTAAATTGGAGCTGGAGAAGTAGCTGGACTCCTCCTGCGGTGTGGTCGTGGCGGCCTGTGTGGAGGCGGCTGCTGTGGAAGCTGCTGTGAGATGCACTGGTGCTGAGGTCGGACCAGTGCGGGTTGTGATGGTCATGGTGGGTGTGGGGCTGGTAGTTGAAGCCTCAGTTGTTGGATTCACCGCAACAGTGCTGGCAGGTGAGGTTTGGTCTTTGAGCTTCAAACTGGAGGTTGCCATCACGGTGGTGGTGGTGGTGGTGGTGGTGGGTGGATTTCTGGTTGTGACCTCCTCTGTGACTCTTTGTGTAGAGGGCGGGATTGTGTTTGTTGTACTTTCAGTTGTGTGTGTTGGTCCAGCCATCAAAGGGATCGGCCACTTGGTGATTCCAGTAGTGACTTGTCGGGTGGTCTGAGGGGCGGTGCTTGTGCTTGTGTCCACTGTACTGATTGGTCCAAATGTGACGCCGCTCTTCGTCTGTGAATCTGCTGTGGTGCCAGTGATGGACTCAGTGTGGACTTTGGAGGTGGGCTCAGTTTCTTTTGGTTTTGTTGCCTGGCTGATCTTCTTAGAGCTCGTTGTTTTTGTTCGATAAAATATTTGCCCCCCTCTTGCCCTCGGGCGAGCGACCTTGTGCTGAAGAAGATTCTCTTCGACGAAGATGTTGACGGAGCCATCGCCACTGAATCCATGGTACTCAAAAACTAAAAGAGGGAAGGAAAGAGCTTTAGTCAGATCAGAGTGCCGGGAGAGATGATGAAATGAGGGCATACAAGATTATTTTTTTAAATGATACAGAACCACAGACTGTATGTAGAATGGATGAAGCTAACGTGACATCACCCACTGGTTTGTGGACATGAAGCCAGGAGTTTGGCATTTGAACGTCACCATGTTGGTTAGCTGGAGCCAGATGTAACCATATTTGGATAGGAAGGGAGGAGTGAGGAGGCGGGTCTGACGCAATATCTAGAGACTCACTAGAGACTGTGCCTGTCAATCAAACTAACCACGCCCCTATTGAATTTACAGTTTCATGTGGTCCACTCTGACCGGGTCTGATGTGACGAGGCTAAATGTATCGGCGGCACAGAGCTTGCTAGCTTGTAGAAAGCTAACGAGCTTTGTGCCGCTGATACATGAGCCACACTGGTGTTTAAGCCACAGGGTTAAAGCGTCAGAAAAAAGTAGCAGCTTATAGTCCTGAAAAATACTTTATGATTAAAAATGAGGATTTTTTAATTGGAGCCAGCCTCTAGTGGCCGTCTGGGGTACTGCACCTTTCCGCACATTGGCCTCAAGTTTCAGACCCGGTTGCTTCATCCATTTCTTTACACAGTCTATGCACAGAACCATCTAATATTTGTAACTGCACATCTTCTAACATCAAGTAAAGTGATTATTCAAACTTTTAGATGTTCAGTTCTTTGGAATTTGTTTTGAATATGTTTCTCTACTTTAAGGTATTTCCCTTAAAGGTGCTACTGATGGTTTGTACTCACAGTTCTCTCCAGGCTCCCCATCGTCCGCCACCATCGGATCTGGATCAGATTTATAAAAAGTCATCCCCCTGATGATCATCCCGTTGGAGCCAGCCTTCGACACCTGAGAGGCCTCCTTGGGAGCTTCGTTTTTCTGAGTCAGCTGAGGTCTGACCTCAGTGATCTGACCAGAGCCGTCTGTGTGAAGTACGGGTGTAGTTTCCACAATAAACTCTTCTTCATACTTTCCCTGTTAGTGACAGACAAACAGACAGACACAGGAAACGTCCGTGAGGCAAAAACATTCACTTTGCAAAAGGTTGAGGATAATACATCTATCTGACTCAGGACGTGATTGTGAACACTCTTTGCATCCAGCAAAAGAAAATACAGAGTAAGTCACTCTGTAAACTGGGATTGATCTCTGACTCAAGTGATGAACTCAAGATGATTTATTTTATAATGTTGTTAAAACATTGTCTCATTTTAGTTTAGTTTTCCATTAATAACCTTGTTGTCTGATGTTTACGACTTCTCTTGAGAAACATATTATCTCAGTGACTCAGTTGAAGTCCAGGTCCCTGCAGTGCCGCAGGACCCAGTGGGACAGTCACTGGTCCGAGGTTCTCTGTTGTCCACTGGTCCTGCCAAACCTCCCAATCACACCAGTCACTCTTTAACCCCCTCCTGGTCCTGGACGATGATTTCATGAAGGAGTTTGTGGAAAAAAAAACCCACGTAATTGTTGCTTTTGTTTTGGAGGAACGTTAAAGTCTGAGCAGCAACATGTGAATCTAATCACTTCTTTTATACTTGTTCCTTTTAAATGAACTTCATTTTTCCAAAGCCTTCGCCACTGCAAAGATCTAATGATGTGGCAGCACTGACTGATGTAGGACAGCACAGAGTGAGGCTATATCATGTCTAACCACAGAGGGAGTTTATCAGCTTCTTAAAGCAGCTTTTAAATGATTCAGGAAGTCTATTATAACTTTATGTTACATGTGTATTTCTGACATAAAAATAATGTTGGTGCTTTCATCTACATCACAGGATAAACAAAACAGTGAGTTTACATAAGTTATTACTGAATTTTACTTCATTACCAGGAAATAATGTAGTGCAGTAATTACATAAATACACAGTAATAGCTTCAAAAGTGGTTTTAGTGTCTGTAGATTCCCAGAACAGATGTTGTAGTAGTGAATGATTTACAGTCAGAACTTCTACTATAACTACTGTAAATTCAAGGAATTGCTGTATATTATTCAGTGTTAAGAACCACTCATTTTATTACTTTTTTTTTGCTATTTATTTTGGAGTTTAAGATTCAAGATAAACTTTATTGTCCCAGAAGACGGGAAAGTTGTGCTGCAGCCATAACACAATGTAAACCAGCAGCACACAACATACACACAATACAGAATATAACAGCACAGTACAACTGAAACATAACAGGGAAACACAACTTTATTTGTTATGGTCTTACCTTGTTTCTGTTTTATTTGGCTCTGTCCTGTGCCCTTTGTTGTTTATATGTTTAGATCACTTATGATCATTAACATAATAATTATTACCGTATTTTCCGGACTATAAACCGCTACTTTTTTCTCATGTATCAGCGGCACGAAGCTCGTTAGCTTTTTACAAGCTAGCAAGCTCCGTGCCGCCGATACATTTAGCCTCGTCACATCAGACCCGGTCAGAGTGGACCACATGAAACTGTTCAAATAAATTCAATAGCAGCTTATAGACAGGTGCGCTCAATAGTCCGGAAAATACAGTATTCTGTAAAGCACATTGTGACTATGTTTTGAAAAGTGTTATCCAAATAAACTTTATTATTATTACACTACTTATAAATCTTAGTGCCAGATGGCAGCTCTGCATAACTGGAAAAATAAATACCAAGCTTTAAAATTATAGTGCAAACATGCAAATTGTTGCCCACATCAGCTCTTTATGGGTTTAACTGCCACTGTTTAAAAGCTTCATACACACAGAGATAAATTGAGTTTTTAAATCTGTTTAGTCTGCAACAAGTAACTGGAAACCTTCTACCAGGAGGCAGCATTTTAACCTCTACTCACAACTGTAAAAAAACAAAAATCTGTAAATACTGAGAGTATACTGGTGTCTCTTGGTAGCTAAATGTGTTTATATTTTGCATCAGTAATTAGCAGGAAGTACAAAGTTATGTCAGGACATTAACCAGTAGTTAATACTTGGTTAACCCCGTGTTAAGATGTCGCACCCACCTCTGGGTTTTGATAGGCTGCTGCACTGCTGACCTCATCAGTCTTCTCCTCCTGCTGCTGATGAGGAAGAGGAGTCGGAGGGGTTTCAGTGACATCTGCCTGGAGCGGAGGTCTCGCCTGAGGCTTCACTCCACCCACAGTGTGATTCAGAGACACCACCTTCATGCAGTCATGGACAAATCAAACAAAATATGAGCACAAATAATGATGTATGAAACACAGGCTGCGATCATCAGAACGGTCGTAATTACTTACAGAAGGTGGAAAATTCAAGTGCATCGGCCTTTTATCTTTTATCGAGCCACTTTCTAACAGAATCCTGAAACTATACAGGAGCTAAATGGAACTCAGCCTTCACTCATTTGAGTATTTACAGCTGTGCTTGTCCTGCTCTGACGTGTCACATGTCATCTGTGGAAAATCTTAAAACAGTTTCAGTACACATGAAGAGAATTCAAGTAACGTTTACTACATCCAGATTTGTTACATGTGACACTGTTTGTACCATTGCACATAATACCTCACAGATGACACTTTATATACTACTCTTCACATGTATTTCTTTATATACATATTGTCTTATTTTATTTTTAAAACAAGAACAATAAAGTTTTCTTCTCTTCTAAAATGCAGTAACCACCTTCACTCACTATCATAACACACTCACACCAGGACAAACAGAACTGTAATTAATATATAATGATACCAATAATCAGTTTTCATTGCCAAACCAACTCTGTACAAAGGGTGAACTCAGAAGTTATTATCGATTATCAAACAGCTTGTTCATCACAGCATGATGTAGGTACAGAATAATGTATATGACACCATTAATTACTATTTTAAATCCAATTCACTCACTGATAGAAAACCTGAAGATCCACACACAAGCAGATTATAGTTGATATTTTACCTCTTGGGAAGAAAAGTGATGTAATAAAACCTGAAGTCAAACCCAGACATTGCTCCGTTTAGATGATTTATCATATCTCATTCATAGGTGTCTGTTGTTTTGGATGTAATTGTTTTCTGTATAAGCCAGACTCCCTCTGGTTAGTCTGACTACACCAATTTCATGACTCATGATTAATTTCAGTAAATGAAGCTTAGTGTCTTCAGTGGACTCCCACCCGCTCCACCCAACCTCACTCTGAGCAGCCAACACAACTGAAAACACTGTGCGACTGTTCAGGATTGTGTTGGTTTTGAAATCTGCTTTTGGTTAATTTAGGAGCCGGATTTGCTAAAACTCCACATGATCCTAAAACAAATAAAATCCTCGGTCCCAGTTTCAGTCTTCTTGGCTGGGATGATCTCTGTTTATCTGTGAAACTTCCAACTCTGAATTACAATGTTCAGCAGTTTTTTTTGCTGTTTTCTCTCTGGCTGGCTTGTAATTATCATACTGAGGACTTTTCACGACTGTAAACATTTAAATTAACCACGATTTAGGAATGAAAATGATTAGTGAGAAGTTCCAGGTGTTGGAAAGCCTGAGCTCCCTCCTCAGCTCCAGCCTCCAACAAATTTGAGATAATATGATCAAATAAATCTATAAAATTGTCCTGAATGGAGTGTTTAATTGGAACCACCAGCTCCTGTCATCCTGTATATATTTGCATTGATTTTACCACTGTTGCTGTACCTTTTCAATGTGATCCACGCGGTCCACAAGCTTATTGGTGAGAGAGTGCAGCTTCAGGAGGTCCATGCCATAGAAGGAGCCCTCCAGCAGCTCCAGGATGGTGGACAACTAAAAGGATCAAGTGAACTCCGTCAGAAGAACCAACACATGCCATGCGTAAAACAGGCCCATCCCCTGCCCAGTGAAAAATCAGAGTCTGTGGTTATGGATAAATTATGGGGTTATCCTCTGATTTTCATACAATGTGATATCCATCCCTTCACTGGTCCACATTGCACGAAGAAGAGAACAGCCTGTTTGCTATGGAGCAGGGAGACTTGTGTGTATGGGACGCTCTGGTTTGGATGGGACATGGACAGTGGATGGGACTTCACCTTGACATTCTGCTTCCCAGCTTCCCTAAGTTTTTTTAGTCTGAACTCTCCCTCGCAGGGGTTGACCGCTGACGGAGGAGCGATGCAGGCGCACTTGCACTCAGGTCCAGAGGTGATGGTCTCCACGGTGTAGAAGTCCTGCGCAGTGGCGCTTCCTTCTTCTATCCGCCGACACGCGCTCCTGCTCAGGGGTCTGACAACACATTTACACCGACAGTCAGAGCCTTCCGAGAGGGCTTTCACTTTGTCATAATCACCCAGCAGCTACAAAGAGAAGAGGACGGATGTGTTTTTCACCAGACTGTCAGAATCTTTACGCACAGAAATCATGAAACTGCTGTATGTTCAGAAACAAAGATGATGCCGTACCTTAGAGAGGATGCTCTCCTGACCCTCCATCTCCTCCTGCAGCGTGTCACGTTGCTCTGCGTCCACTTCAAGTGGAGACCTGGGATCTGCACCCACGGACGCTGCAGAGCCCCATGAAAAAAACGCGCAGCCCATCACGACGGTAATGCATAACTTATACATGCTGTGCGGCTCACAGAGCTCCCAGCACAGTGATAAAGCTGCAGGTATGTTTAGCAGGCACAGCCTGTCACCAGTCAGTTCAGCTGCAGGAAAATTTCATATCCCGCGCCTGATCCCAAAATCAGAGAAACGGATCAAAAACTGCATCAGATGGCGAGATCAAGCCTTACAGCGCGGTGTCATCTTTTTCATAGTGACAGTGGATGTGGGCTAATGGGTGCAGAGGAGCTGTGCACTCTGTGAGAGAGCAGCCGGCATCTGCTGCTGCTGCTGCTGCAGAGATGACAGGAGGCGGACCTGATCACACTGGCAGGAGGAGTTCAACTGCTCCAAGACATGATGTGCAGCCTCGGACCGTCAACCAGGAACAAAACTGATCTGAAAGCTCCTGAACTTTCTTTTAGATTTAACTTTCAATTTAAAGTCCTGAAACATACATGTGGTTTGTTTTCAAATACAAACTTGCAGCCTGTTGCGCATCAACGTGATGCCACTCAGTCACAGCACAGTTGAAACTGTGGTTTTGCTGCCCTCTACCTGCAACAGTGTTCACACAGTGAGAATAAGTCATTCATAGAAATGAAGGAAGCAGCCTGGGGATAAAAAATGAGGCCAATGCGCAAGTGCAAAAAAAAGTGCAATGCTCCCTATGACCATTAGATGCTGGCTCGAAAAAATAAAAACTCTGGCTCTGACTCTGACTTCAATTAATAAAACTGTCTTTTTCAATCATGAACTACTCAGTCAATACATTTCTTGCACAAGTCATTTTGATGCCATTAGCTAAAGTTAATTCCTCTTCCCAGTGATCTGGTGGTCCATCTGAAAATCATTTCATCATTGCGGAGATATTAGGCTTCAAAAAGAGGAAGATTTAGGGGCGTGGTCAGTTTGATCAACTGGACTCAGACCCGTCTCT
>OOFC01048850.1:38727-49264 GCA_900323345.1 Pseudochromis fuscus
CAATTAATAAAACTGTCTTTTTCAATCATGAACTACTCAGTCAATACATTTCTTGCACAAGTCATTTTGATGCCATTAGCTAAAGTTAATTCCTCTTCCCAGTGATCTGGTGGTCCATCTGAAAATCATTTCATCATTAAGTAGATACATGATTTCAAAAAGAGGAATATTTGTATTACATATGGGCGTGGTTAGTTTGGTTGAGAGGAATGATCTCCAGTGACACCAGTGCTAAACTCCAGGCTCATACACAGTGACCTTGGGTTCAATGGTCACATCCACCTCCTCACTCCTCCCTTCATGTCCAAATACGGTCACCTCTGGCTCCAAACAACCAACATGGCGACGTTCAGATGACTCCACGAACCAGCAGGTGATGTTACTTTAGCTTCATCTATTCAACAGTCTATTGAATAAATACAACATTTTTAGAATTATACATAGAGCATGTTTATTTGTACTTTAAGGCACCTTAAATTCATATCATTGAACTTCTGCCTGTAGTGTAGCGTGTATATGAAAATAGAAAAAATGTACATGGGATATTCAGTTAAGGCCTGTGGTGCCGTGTAGGTTTGTGAAACAGAAAACATTTGTCATAAAACAATAGACACTGTTGCTGTTGTGAAAGCAAAAGAATAGTCTGGTCTAAAATTACATTTGATCAAAAGACTTAAAAAAATAAAGTGACTCAGTTATTTTGCCAAATGTTCTTTTAAGATGAATGTTGACAGATTTTTTAAAAACAAATATTCCACACCATAATTATTCTAATTTCTTCTTGATGTCTTAATCTGCAATGATCTTCAATATATTATATTTAGGAAACCACTAAGTCTTTAAAACCAGCGCTACCACCCCCAGAGTGAATGTGCTCAGACTAAAAGTTCAAACCAAAACCTCTGTTATGTCCCCTAGCACCCTTCATGTTCAATTCTGTCCTCTGCTGCCACAGGCAGGATGAGGTGAGAAATACGGCTCCACAGTCCACCATACTTGTCAAGGTCCATCCTGTCAAAAGATACAGGTTGACTATGAGAGAGAAACTTTTTCTGAAGGTGGTCGTCCACCATCTCCTCCACGGCATTTAAATCAATCTTGGCAGGAATTTCCTCTTCTTCCCCCAGCAGCACAGTGAAGATCAGGAAAGTCTTCTTGTACGCAGCGTTCTCGTGGTCGCAGTAGCGATAGAAGATGAGGGTGGAGCCCGGAGGCAGCTCTTCAAAGCGATGAATGACGGCCACGGGTTTGTCTCCCTCGAAAGCTCCCTGCAACTTTCTGTCAATGTCCAGTTTGACCTGGTCGCTGTCCTGCCGGGCTTTGCTGGCTCCGTCGATGTGGAGAACAGAGGCGTTGAGGGAGGAAGAGAAGGCGGCGGCCAGACCCTGAGCCAGGCAGCGCAGCGTCCTCTCAGCTCTGACGCCTGCGGTCAGGATCAGACTGACCGGCTCTGTGGGCTGGACGGTCAGGAGGTGCCTCTGCAGGTGGATCCTGCTCCGACCCCAGACCTCAGCACGCTGGCTCGGGAACTGAGTCTTTACTTTTTCCATCTGCTTCAGGAAGATGTCGATTCGCCGCATGCTGATGTTTTTCTGAGGTGGAGACTTAGCGTGGAGGAGTTGTTGCATCAAGATGGCAACTAATAACACGATACCCACTACAATGTATTTTGTGCTTCCTATAGAGAAAAGGATGGTAGTAATTCATAATTATTTCACATTGTGACTTATGGCAATCACGAACATATCACATGACAACAAACACCTTCACTGAACTAAACACCAAAGAGCAAGGATTACAAGATTACCTCCATCAGGAACTGTGTGTGGCAATGGTGCCTGATGTAATGTTGGGTCGCTCTGTGTATCCTTTCTTTCCTCTGGAGCAACAGCCTCCTTCATATCTGAGATCACAGTGGGAGAAAAACAGATTAACACAAACTAAGAATCTCAAAGGGAATTAAAATAGACCACTTATGAGTGCAACGTAATATACAGGATACTTTTGACACTTCATGCTGTGTCTATGGGATCAAAACCCTGAAGCACAAAGTTGAAAGGTCAAACTCACCCCCTCCAGCTTCAGTGTTTGGGTTGATGGGGGCCGGGGATTCTTCATCAAGTCTAACTTTGGGGTCATCCACCTGATCATCCTCTCCCAGGAGCAGTGAGGTGATTGTTTCTGGTGCTTTTCTTCCCTCAGCCCCTCCAGCTTCAGTGTTTGTATTGATGGAGGCCGGGGATTCTTCATCAAGTCTAACTTTTGAGCCATCCACCTGATCGTCCTCTCCCAGGAGCAGTGAGGTGGTTGTTTCTGGTGCTTTTCTTCCCTCAGCCCCTCCAGCTTCAGTGTTTGGGTTGATGGAGGCCGGGGATTCTTCATCAAGTCTAACTTTGGGGCCATCCACCTGATCATCCTCTCCCAGGAGCGGTGAGGTGGTTGTTTCTGGTATTTTTCTTCCCTCAAAATGGTCGTCTCCTTGTAAAATAAGACAGTTTAATTTTTACAGCAGCCTCTGTGTTACTGTCTCCAAACTTCCAAATGGTTCAGTGAAACAAAACCTGATTCTTCAATCTAACAATAAATGAAATATGGACTGTGTAGGAAAACATGTTGTGCAGTGCAAGTTAATATTCAAGGCAGTGGCCTGCAAGTTACCACACGAAGTGCTGTAAATTAGGCAACAAGTTGCATAACATATAGATAAAGGTTGTAAAATAAGCAAACACTGCTTACAGCCTAGCAGTAACAAAAGTGTCTGGAACAACTTCTTCCAAATATAGTTAATACAACCACCACAGCTTTCTGAAAAACTGTGAATATGAGGAGTAATGTTTTAATGACCAGTCATAACCCTTGGAGAGGAACACTTACTGGAAATTGCCTCAGTTATGGTCAGCTCCTGATTTTTTGGTGACTCTCTGTTGTAATCACCACAACTTTCATTATCAGTTTGATGAAGGCAGGTGGTCTCCTTCATATGCAGCAAGCTGTCATCTTCTGGAGCAGAGGATCCTTCTGTAGGAGGTCCCACCTCCTTTTCAGCTGAATCATCATCTGTAAAAAAAAACAAAACAAAAAACAAAACAAAAGTTATTCCAATCACAAAAAAAATGAACCCAGTATCATTTCTATTACATATTACATCTATGGTCATATCCATTTGCTTTTTCTGTCTTACTTTCATCAGCCTGCTCCATGTCTTCATTGTTTTTAGCCTCCGTGTTTGCAGATTCAGATGATGAAGGTGAATCTAGTTAGGTATGGCACAGAGCATGGATGCAGAAACACATTGAGAAACTGTTTATAATTGACTTGCTTAAATAACTTACCTTCTGTATGTTGTTGCTTTATACTCAGAGTAAGATGAGTTGGTTGGGTTTCATCACATGCCACATCACTGTGGTCTGTAAAAAATAATAATAATAATAATAATAATAACAAAGTAAAACACTGATGCAAATCTTTTGTAAATATACTAGTATACTATATGTATTATAGTATTATATATTCTAAATTACACATGGCCATTGTCAGGTGTTTCAGTACCTAAATTGGGCTGGTCGGTGATATCTCTGCCTTCCTCTGCCATGTCTTTGGATAGACACACTTCTTTCTCAATGGTTCACTAGAAGGTTCAAGGCTGCAACACACACACACACATATATACATATTCACATTATCACATTTAGTTTTTAGGCTAACCTCTGAACAAAATTATTAGTTTGTGAACTATTTGTTTGTAAGTCGCACACAACAAAATTAAATACTGAGAAAATCGAAAGTGGAAATCATTACAAAGCCTATGTTTTCCGGGTTATAAATGATACTGAGGGGCTAAGCTACAAGTGAATTGGCTGCGAGCAGACAGTAAGCAAACGTGAGATTAAAGTAACCTAGTTAGCTGGTTTATATCTGGTTAAAAACCTACCAACCGGGAACAAAGCTCTGGTTAAATGTTTGCTACTACAACTAAAAGAAGCTAAGCTAGCCCAAGGCGGAGATGCTAATTAGCGAACAGCTAGCAAAGCAGTTTATAGCTTAAGTCTAAACGAATTCCCTTTGAGTAACTTAAAACCATGTTACTATTATTTCTAATTACCAATTCATACCAAGAGTGCTCTCGAACATCACATCGCCGTGGAAATACGTATGGCTTCCTTATCTTTTCCGTTACGTGTGTCGCACAGACAGCTCAGTAATTTTCAAGCGGAACCTTCTACGGTGTCATTGTTTCCACGGGGACAGCTAAATGTGACGCAGCTTATTTTCGGGCATCCGTCAGGAAATGTCTGTTTAACAGGGAAGTGCATCGCTTGTCTGTGAGTGATTTCAGGACACGATGTTACGTCGTAGAGTTTAATTTATAATTTTTGGCATCGAGCGACCGTATTGTAAAGATAAATGGATTCTAAGGTTTCTGAGAATAAAGTCGCTCGCCCCCTGAGACGGTCAATGAGGCAGGCTTCAGTTAAAGGTAAGCTAAGTCACTGTGTTAATTTGCTAGCTTTGTCCTCGGAGCTAGCTAACTTCAACTCATTCAAAGTTTAAGAAGAAAATATTAAAATTTACTCTTTGATTAATGTTAGATCGTTTCATTGTAGACTGTCCTTAGGCAGAAATTTGTGGTAAAATGGAGTTGTTTGGCATTATATTTAGTCTACTCATGTTCACAACATCCACTCAATAAGGTGAGATAATCCTTTATTTGTCTCACAGCAGGGAAAAGGATTTAAAATAATGTAAAACAACTACATTACGTACACTACTAGTGAAAAGTTTTGATGCACCCTATAAAACCAATGGTTTACCAATGACAACAAAGATCGTGTATAGACAAAGGGATCTACCCAGCTTGTTATACACGTTTAACTCCGACACAAGTGTCACTCCCACTGTCAAACACAGGAGAGGCAGTGTTATGGGGATGTTTTGTTAGTTCAGAGAATATTTACCCAATATAACATGATGTTTTAATTGCTATATGTGTTCAGTTGTATTTTACATATGTTTTATGTTACTTTTTCTCAGTAACATTTGGTCAAATGAGTTTTATAGGGTGTGTCCAAACTTTATACTGGTAGTGTACATGTAAATTAAAAGCGGTATGTGTATAGCTATGTACTAGCAGTGAATTGAATAACGATTTACATGATAGCACATGGATGGTCAGAGGTGTGATTGTGTTTTATTTATTGGGACTAGTGTTGGTTGTACAGCCTCACTACTGCAGGAAGAAAGGACCAGTGGTAATACTACTCCTTCACTACTTTGGATGAAGGAGGCTGTTCTCCAGCACTGTTTAAGTGTCCTACATGGGATGGAGTTATTGTCCATCATGGTTGACAGCTTTACCATCATCCTCCTTTCTCCCACTACCTCCACCAGGTGGAGAGGGCATAACAGGACAAAGCAATGATATTAAAACAGTAATTGCTTTTTGTTTCCCCTCCAGGTTTGAGTTTTGAACTGACACCCAGAGAACCTCTGAGGAGGGGCAAAAGGGGATTAGAAAATCAAGCTCCTGCTGCAGCAGTCAATGGTAACAAAGATGTGGAGAAGGGCTCAGATGATGACGATGAAGGTGGGATGCTCCGGTTAACAGTGTTCCTCTGGATACAACAGTACAACAGTCTGATCAAGGCATTGTTAACATTTTTTTATTTGTCACTCAACAGAGTCCCCCAGCAAAAAGAGACGGCTGGATTCTGGAGAAGCAGCGGGAGACATGGGTGATGAAATTGAGATGGAAGTCCAGGAATCAGCTGAAGACATGGAGGAAAATGAAGACCAGGAAATGGATGTTGGACAAGAAGCTTCTCATGAAACTCAACTACAAAAAAAATACCAAGGTTAAAGCTGCAACTAATCAATACTTATTATCAATACAGATTTTTGCTACCACTTAGGGTCTTACCACCAGTGACAGAACCACAGATGAGCAGTTTTATTTAAATTATTGTCTTTCTTCTATATGAAACAGGCGTCCATGTGGCTTTATCCCCTCGTGTAAACCTGGGTGAACGCTGTCGAACCAGTAATGTTGTATCTGAAGAGCCAAACAGGATGAAACTCCAGACAGGTAGGAAAACACTGTAACTTCTACTTGGAGAGCGTTACCATTAATAGAAGAATACTTGAGTTGACCAAAACTGGCTTGTTTGTTTCCAGTAAAACCATCAACAAAAGCACCGGTATCCCCCACCAAGACAGCCGGGCAAATCACATCACCGGTGAATAGACACCATGTGCCGAGTACCAAGGTGACCAGCATGGCTGAGTACAACAGAACCATGGCGCGCAAAGCCAAGACTGCTGGTATTGTGATGTAGATTATTTTTGAAGAGACAGATTTTGTTCAAGAAATTTATATTTACATCTGTAAAATTATTTTGACATTAATAAATTCAGTCTCATCTTTAGATATACCCAGAGTTAACCACCTTGTCCCAAGTGTGTACCCAGCCCACACAATACGACAACGTGCTAACAACATTCCAACACAAAAAGAAAGTGTTCACCCCATAAAACCAGGTATTGCAGCTTCAACTTAATATTTCAGTCCTTAGTACAGGGGTAGCCAACCCTGGTCCTCGAGGGCCCCTATCCGGCATGTTTTAGATGTGTCCCTCTTCTAACACACCTGATTCAAATGATGAGGATCGTTATCAGGCTTCTGCAGAGCTTGATGATGAGTTGAACAATTGAATCAGGTGTGTTGGAAGAGGGAAACATCTAAAACATGCCGGATAGGGGCCCTCGAGGACCGGAGTTGGCTACCCCTGCCTTAGTAACATAGCCGTGTTGACATTGATTTGATGAGACTTTCTCTTCTGTCAGAAGGGATAAAGAAACCTGCCGTTCCCAAGAGAACCTCTGGAAGTTCCTGTAGAGGTAATCCATAGTTACTTTAATTGTACCATCTCTACTCCCAGTGATACTTCCTGTACATATTTGCTCAGTATTTATTCCATATACAGACATTTGAATATGTTGTTATGTTCTTTCAGGATTCATGTGGTATTTGTGGTGTTCTGTTCTGCTGATATTACTCAGCTCTGGCATCTTCCTGGTGTACACATCCATCCCTGCACTCCAGAGGACAGCAGGTGGTGGTGGAGGGCCTCCATCCAGGGCTGTGAAGCCAGATAAGTTTGCAGATCACTTGTCTCTTCTTCAGACTCAGTTCCCCAGTCAGCGGCCTGAGGTGTGGATCAGAAGCAGGATCCACCTGGAGAAGCACCTTAAAACAGCCCAGCCCACAGAGCCAGTCAGTCTGATCCTCACTGCAGGCCGCAGTGCTGAGACGACGCTGCGCTGCCTGGCTCAGGGTCTGGCCTCCTCCTTCTCATCTGCTCTGAACGCCTCTGTCCTCCACATCGATGGAGCCAGTAAAGCCCGGCAGGACAGCGACGAGGCGAAGCTGGACATTGATCGTCAGTTGCAAGCAGCATTCGAGGGAGAGAAACCCGTGGCGGTGATTCATCGCTTTGAAGAGCTGCCTCCAGGCTCCACCCTCATTTTTTATCGCTACTGTGATCATGAGAACGCCGCGTACAAGCGGGTGTTCCTGTTGTTTACCGTGCTACTGCCCCGAGATGAGGTCAGAGGTGAGCAGAGCCTCAAGGAGGTGGAGGAGATGGTGCAAGACTATGTTAAGGAAAGACTGGTGGACTCCAGCGACCAAACTGCTTTTAATAAAATGGATTCTGACAAGTACGGTGGACTGTGGAGTCGCATCTCCCATCTAATACTGCCTGTGGTGACTGAGGGGCAAGTAGAGCAGAAAGGATGCTGATGAAAGCAGCTGGCATCCCAGAGCAGAGTCAGGGTATCACATTGTTGTCAGCACTGTGCAAGGTGCTCTGAAACAGAAGATACATGGAAATGTGTGCTGTGATATTTCACATATAGACTTGATTTAAAGTAAATTAAGGTTGTATTAGTCTCTCAATCAGAGTTGAGAGTCGACTGAAGTTGCAGTCGGATACTTCTATACTTGTATATGTTTGTATACCTGTAGATGATCCAGTTCAGCTGCACAGAAATGTTCAAAAGTTTTTTTCCGTATGTTTCCATGTACATGATTCGAAGGTGTAACCACAGTGTTGCATCATCATTCCATCCCTGCATTAATACACAATCTGTAGTGTTTCCAGATTTTTTTCCTGTGTCAATAGCACTTCTGCTTTTTAATACATTTTCCAATCTGCATGGATTACACCAGGTCCTTCTTCAAAACAAACCTTTTGCTTTCTGTTGATGTTTGTGTTTTAGGTGGAGAGTCACATTTCTTATTCAGATCAGATCTCAGAGACAACCGACGGCCCCACGAAGACGTGTCGTGATGTGTTTTCATTAGTTTTGCACTGAAAATGCTTGTTTTTGCTTTAACTATTCATCTAAACAAAAATATTGGCTTTTATTAAGATAAGTATTTTTTATCCTTTGTTTTGACTGAATATGTATATTTGTGACATGTTTCCTAGATTTGGATATTTTTTGATAACTGTATATACATATATATCTTGGATATTTGTTTTTTTGCACCTGTTGTTAAGAAACCACTGAAATATTCTCGACTCAAAAACCAGCAGGTTCTCACAAAGTGATTTGTAAAAATATTCAGACTAAATATTAGTAAACTCATCACAAAATGTGCCTTAAAAACACTTGTGAAGATTAGACTGTATTTTTAAAAAATGTACCAAAAATATTTAGCAATTATTTGATGCTGGATCATGATGTCAAACAAGGTTTCTTACAAACAAATCTTTCAGCTCATGAGCTAATTTAAAATTTTCATCTGCTGTTCTTTCCTGTGATACCACTCATTCCAGTGATGTTATTAAAGGTGAA
The DNA here is from genome assembly GCA_900323345.1 of Pseudochromis fuscus. Taxonomy (NCBI): domain Eukaryota; kingdom Metazoa; phylum Chordata; class Actinopteri; family Pseudochromidae; genus Pseudochromis; species Pseudochromis fuscus. The sequence continues at coordinate 47,587 of OOFC01048850.1, forward strand.
TTTTGTATTGCTTGTATGAACACCTGAATATTTTCAATAAAGTTTATTTTGATACCTAGAAGACTGACTCAGTGTCTGGTCATGGTTACAGTGTATTGGAAAAGTTGTGAATAAATTCTCCACTAGAGATGTTTAACTTCATAACAAATGATTGGTGAGCTCAGGAACTTCAGTTTGTGTGATGTGGACAAAAATTTCACTTGTGTTTATTAGTGCTGTCAAATGATTACAGTTTTTAATTTTGATTAACCACAATTAAATATCATTACTTTTTAATCAATATTAATCGTGTTTCATTTTGCATTAAGGTGGTTTGTCGCAAGCTGGGTGATGCGTTAGCCGAAGTGCTAACAGTATGTACTAATGTGTGCTTTGCATCAATGTGGTGTTTTAAGCTGAAAGTGCTTTGGTGAAAAGAAAACTTCTTCCTGCAGAGTGTCAGTCAACTATTCTTCTCTTGATTTTTTTGTTCTCAGATTTCCTATGGAGAGGACCAATGTGCTGTTTAGCATCTTCCATTTTTATTGGTTGATTCTGCTGCCTGTCACCACAGGATTAACTGCCTGTTTGTGCATGAGTGACAGTAACTCCACTTGGACAAACTGCACGAAATCCATTGCCAGAGATGTTCAGAGTCATCTTCAGAGTCAAAGGGCGGCTGTGGCTCAGCTGGTAGAATGGGTCGCCTGTGAATTGTAAGGTTGTGGGTTCAATCCCCGGCTCCTCCTGTCTGCATCTCGAAGTGTCCTTGGGCAAGACACTGAACCTTAAGTTGCGCCCAATGGTGGCTAGAGCCTTGCATGGCAGCTCTGTAGGTGTGTGTGTGATGTGTGAATGAGTTGCCTTGTAAAGCTGCTTAGGTCGTGAAAACGCTATATAAATGCTCTCCATTCTGTGCTGCAGATGGATTACTTGCATTAAAATCATTAATCGTGTTTATTTTTTGCTATAGGAATTTTTCGGCTAAGTTAAGAGGAGAGGATTCTCAGTGTTTCTGGATATAAGATAAGATAAGATATTCCTTTATTAATCCCCAGAGGGGAAATTCAGGTGTCACAGTAGTATAAGCAGAAACAGTATAGAAATGAGGGTAGATAGATAATACAATAGTAAAAAGACTATATACAAATAAAGTGTCCAGATAAGAATGAGATAAAGTGACCTTGGATAAAAAAGAAATAAAAATAAATAAATAAAATAATGGAAGAAAAATAAAAATAAAGTATCAGTATGAGGTGCAACAACCGACAGGGATGAGAGTGTAGTCAGCATGATGACAGTGAGTGACTTCCACTATTATTAAAGAGTCTGATGGCAGTGGGCACAAAGGAGCGCCTGAACCGCTCCGTTTTGCACCTGGGTGGGATGAGGCGTTGGCTGAATTGGCTGCCCATCTGCCACAGTTCACCGTGGAGGGGGTGAGAGGGATTGTCTAAGATGGAGTCAATTTTGTCCCTCACCCTCCTCTCAGCCACTGACTCCAGAGTGTCCAGTTCAAGGCCAACCACAGAGCGGGCCTTCCTCACCAGCTTGTTGATCTTACTGGCCTCACCAGCCTTGATGCCCCCCCACCAGCACACCACAGCAAAGAACAGTGCGCTGGCCACAACAGACTGGTAGAAGGCCTTCAGGAGCTTGCTGCAGACATTAAAAGACCTCAGTCTCCTCAGGAAGAACA
>OOFC01048851.1:0-12635 GCA_900323345.1 Pseudochromis fuscus
ATACTTAAACTCCTCCACCTGAGGTAGGACCTCGCCCCCGACCTGGAGCAGGCAACCCACCCTTTTCCGGCTGAGAACCATGGCCTCAGACTTGGAGGTGCTGATCTTCATCCCAGCCGCTTCACACTCGGCTGCGAACCGCCCCAGCGAGAGCTGCAGGTCGTTCCCTGACGGCGCTAAGAGGACCACATCATCCGCAAACAGCAGAGACGAGATCCTCCCGCCGCCGAACTCGACCCCCTCCACCACCCGGCTGCGCCTAGAAATTCTGTCCATAAACGTAATGAACAGAACCGGTGACAAAGGGCAGCCCTGGCGGAGTCCAACCCCCACCGGGAACAGGTCCGACTTACTGCCGGCTACGCGGACCAGACTCGCACTCCTTTGGTACAGGGACTGAATGGCCACTAACAGACGGCCATCCACCCCATACTCCCGGAGTGCCCCCCACAGGACGCCCCTGGGGACACGGTCGTAGGCCTTCTCCAAATCCACAAAACACATATGGACTGGATTGGCAAACTCCCATGTGGTGTATTTTTAGTATAATTTGTAAAAGAGGTTTGTTGAAGCCGATAATGTAATAACAGCCAATAACGTAATAAATTTGTCCTTTTTGAAATGTAATAGGCCAATAACATGATAACAGGCCAATAATGTAATAAATTATTACGTTAAAATAAAAGTCCTGAACTGATAATGTAATAACTTTTGGCTAATAATATAATAATTTATGATGTTATTGGTTCAGTTATTACATTTGCAAAGTTTTTCCTTTTACCAGGCCAATAACGTAATAAGAAGCCAATAACGTAATAAATTATTACGTTAAAATAAAAGTCCTGAACTGATAATGTAATAACTTTTGGCTAATAATGTAATAATTTATGACGTTATTGGATCAGTTATTACATTTGCAAAGTTTTTCCTTTTACCAGGCCAATAACGTAATAAGAAGCCAATAACGTAATAAATTATTACATTAAAATAAAAGTCCTGAACCGATAATGTAATAACTTTTGGCTAATAATGTAATAATTTGCAAAGTTTTTCCTTTTACCAGGCCAATAATGTAATAAGAAGCCAATAACGTAAGAGGAAGCCAATAACGTAATAAATTATTACATTAAAATAAAAGTCCTTAACCGATAATGTAATAACATTTGACTAATAATGTAATAATTTATGACGTTATTGGCTCAGTTATTACATTTGCAAAGTTTTTCCTTTTACTAGGCCAATAATGTAATAAGAAGCCAATAACGTAATAAATTATTACATTATCGGTTTAGGACTTTTATTACGTTATTGGCCAGTTATTACATTATTGGCCTATTACATTTCAAAAAGGGAAAATTTATTACATTATTGACTGTTATTACGTTATGGGCTGTTACTACATTATCAGCTTCAACAGGTTAGCTAAGCAATGAGGAGTGTGTGACAGGACTGTATACAAAACTCACTGCTGGCGAAATAAAGACAAGAGGAAGATGATGCATATCTCACCCTCTGCCTCACAGGTACAACTGAGAGGTCACAGCGACAGTATGAAGCTGAACAAGCTAAGACCCCATTTAAAATCTGCACATCCCAAACACAAAGAAAAGCTGGTGGATTTCAACAGGAAGGACGTCCTCAGCTGTCCTGAACAACAGAGCTGCTTCACTGAAACAGCATCAGTGTGGGAACCTCTGCTTTAACTGCTGCTGCTGCACTGATTACATTATAAACTGTGTTATATCCTGAAAACATGACTAACTCTTGGACACCTATGCTCAGTGCAACACAAAAAACAGACTTACCACTTGTGCATCTTCCTGTGGAGGAGAATCAGCACCTGGCACCACTACTGAAAACACACACAGTCAAACAACCTTTGTTACTGTGCCTGATGGAGGCTTTGGTGTTTTTGTGTAATGTCAGTGGTGATCCTGATGTGCGAGTGTCTTACTCAGCTTTTTCTTCACAGCCGTCATGAGCTTCAACAGAACCTTCAAAACGATTATCATTACAACGATGCCTATTATCAAGTATAGGACACTTCCTGTTAAAAGAAAAAGGAAGAGGACGATATGAAGCATGAAAAAAAAATTCAATACATCACACAGTTTACTCATTATATTCTCTTTACAATAAATGAATCTTTAGATAATTTAAAACTGAATTTTCACCAGATACATGGATGTTAAATGTTTCTGGGTGACCTAAAAGTATAGAAAATTAAACAAACTGCAAACATCAAAAGTGAACTAAAGTGCTGAACAGCTGCAATCACATGTAAAATATAAGCTATAAAATATAAACCATGGATTTTTCTAATTATTCCACCCCCGTTCGACCTTGTCTTTGTTAATTTGTTGTAACCGCGTGTGAGCTGACATTAATTATGAGAGAGTTATATGTTTAAGTAAATAAGGACTGCTCTGCAAACACAATACATCATTTCTACTCATCTCATCTCATCTACTCTACATCATTGCTATGTGAATTAAGGAGAAAAGTTTTTGTGAGTGCCAGTGCCTGAGTGGTCACAACACGTCACATAGGTGCAAAGTTTCCACTTTGATTCGACCACAGGTTTGCATGCTGCATGTCACACCTCTCTCCTTCACCCCATACTTCCTGTCCTCCTCCTCCTCATGGTTCACTAGAAAAAAAGGCAAAATATGCCAAAAATTACTTTCAAATCAATGTTCAAAAACAAATAAACAAACAAAAAAAGTGTACTTCATACCAGGTTCTTGCAAAGCTGATGACTGTGTTGGGAGGTGTGGGGTGAGGTGGAGGCACAGCTGGAACTAACAGACATGAAAATAAAATATGTAATGAAAATCTAATCGGTGTACTTCTTACCAACTCCTCCCATGGTTGATGCAGTCAATGTCATATTAACAGTCATGTATGATTCAGACACAACATCCAAGCTGCTTGAAGACGTAGTGGAGCCGATCAGACCAGCCAGTGACCCAGTCGAACCAGCAGTGACTGTGTTGGGAGGTGTGGGGTGAGGTGGAGGCACAGCTGGAACTAACAGACATGATACACTGAAAATGATACTTTTGGAAAAAATAATGGTATTTTGTTCAAATGGAAAGAAAAGCAGAAAAACTTACCATCAATAACTTTAAGGTCCACCTCTATAAATGAATCTATCCCCTGTTTCTCAACTCCACAATAATATTTTCCGGCAGCTGACATTTTGAGATTAAAGAAGGTCACAAATAAACCTGTTGGTGCGTTAGTTATCTCTATTCTGTTTTCATAGTCTTCCTTAGTCTTTCCATATCCCGCTCTCACAATGATGTGTTTTTCTTCAGTGCACGGACTTCTGCAAATATACTTCACTTTATATTTCACATCAGTCCAAGAACTCCAGTCTGAGCATATTACTGACACATATTTCCCAACTTGACCTTCAGTGGTGATCATCATCACCTCCACAACACTCAGAGCTACAAGGAGGAGAAAAGGAAACATTTAAATATTTCAAATATCTACATTAGTTTTAATTTTCCTTGACTAGTCGTCTGAAGTTGTAAAAGAAAATAAGAAACTCACCGCACAGAAAACCAATGTAGATGCAGATCATAGTGAGAATGGCTCACAAAGCTAAAAACAAGTGAAACATTAATACCTCAGTCCACTTCCTTCCCTCTCCTCTTGTCATAGCTCGAGCCTGTTACACACGCACACACACACACACACACACACACACACAGTGTTGATGACGTTAAAAGAAACCACAGACTTCATACTGACATCTGACATTTTAAAACCACGGTGGCATCATGGACTTGGTGACTTACCGATCAAATCTGTCAACACATAAGGAAACAGTCATAGCTTCTGTCCTTACTGAAGTCATTATCGTTAAGTTTCACGATTTCATCAAGAGCTATGTTAAATGTTTGATACAGTAAATTAAACCTTTTTATTGATTTATTTATTTTTTGTACTTTCCCCTGTTTTCCGGTTAGAAGTGTGAAACATACTTTTATTTTTTTAAACATATGATCCCTCCCACATGCACACACTCACTCTCTCTCTCAGTCAAAGAGGACATCACATTGATTTCCATTAATTTCCCAAAGACTTACTCTAAACTGCACCTCGGCTCCTGTTTACCCTTGAAACACCTCCAAATGTCATGATTTATATTATGATGAGTAGGAAATATTTCAGTCTACATGCAAACACACACCTCGCTGGAGATGACACTTGTTCATAGGTGTTGTTGTGTGATTGACCAAAATAAAGTGTCGTTGTGGTTGTGGCAGGTGGTTGTGTATCAGTGTGGGGTCACACCACAGTGTTCTGCTGGACTCAAAAGCCCAATGTGAGACAGCAGGAGAGAAGACTTACAATGCAGCAACGCTTCACACAACAAACTAATGGTGCATTTACACTGGTACCTACTCGCTTCGCTTTGCCTCGGATCTCGAAGATTTAAAAATGGCGTGTTTGCAGGGACAGTTCGCAGTGATGACGCAACCATGCAGTGACAATTCCGACCAATAAGATTTTAGTACCTGCTCCGACCTGACCGGGTACTTTTTTTGGACCCGCAGGAGAGGAGCTACGAAAAGTTGTACCAGGTACCAAATTCCAGGTACTTTTTTTGCCAGTGTAAATGCGCCAAAAGCGAAGCAAGCAAGTAGGTACCAGTGTAAATGCGCCATAATACGGCCTGGTCCAGGGAGAGGTAAACACACAGCAGACCATACAGACAACAGGAGTGAACCACACAACACACGTGATTACTATTAAGAAGGAGGGCAAGGATTCAAAATAATGCACGTTAGCAAATAATGAAACACAAATCATGTTACAGCAGATATACGTTACAAGAAAAACTCAGCAGTCCTGACTGTGTTCAGAGGAAGATGTACTATTTGAAGAGATACCACAGAGCAGTGGGAGCAGCAGCAGAGCAGGAGCCTCATCCCAGAGACAGTGGCCAAGGTGGGTTCCTGTCTAATGAGTACAAAAGTCAGATAATAAAAAGTCTGTGTGGATCCTACAATTCAAATTTCACTAATAACTACAGGATAGGATGTGTGTTTTAGCCATTTACCAGGTTTGCTCTGTGTATTTAAAGCAGTATAGGTGCATCTGAAGCACGTTGCTGATGAAACTGTCCTTTTGTGAAATGCCTGAGATGCATGTGACAGTTGTCTGACACCTAGAAGTAGACGACTCGACCCAGGAAGTGCAGCGAGCTGTGAGACACTTCACTGACTTAACAGACACAACTGTATTTGTTCATGTACGTGTCAATGAGTGACCTCCAGTCTTTATGCTAAGCTATGATGTTGTCTCTACGGCGGTGTCTTACTCACATTTAACACATTTAAGAATCTATCTCTGTACTCACGTAAGTCTCCATGTCTAACTCAAGTCCACAAAGTACACACTGACAATGGATTACAGTACAAAATGGTCATTTCTCACATTTATTAAGCACATGCCTCCATCAAAGCTTCAAAAGGCTCTGAATTGGTTGTTGTTATGCATTATTCATGGTAAGATACAAACAAAAGACATAAAAAAACTGGATTAAAAACAAATGTAACAAACTGATAGTGCAAAAACAAATCTATAATATGATGTGACTGTATTAAATAATATAAAAAGACATCATATAACTAAATGGCCATCTCATGTAGAAGTTTACAAGAAGGCTGGAAACAAAAACTTTAAATTTACATCACAATGCATCTGAGAATTACCAACAATAAAAAAAGAAGTGGGCTCTACCGCACAATAGATTAATAAATGTTGTATTTAGATGTCCGGTGTGAGTTGTGAAAGTAGAACAATTGTGGGTTGTGTGATGGTTCTTTAGGGAACGAAGTCTTCCTCAAACGCCTCAGATCCCGAAAAAAATAAAACTTTATTACGCACTTGATAATAAAGTTAAGACTTAGTTTTAAGATTAGGTTAGAATTATAATTCGAGTAGGGTTATGTTAAGGGTTGGACATTTAGCTGTGATGGTTCAGATTAGGGAAAAGGTAATTGAACATGTTAGTGGGAGTAAGAAATGAGAGTATGTATATGTTCTGTTTTTTTAAAAACAAAGTATATCTTTACATTTCCATAGAAAATAAATCAGTTTGAAGACGGTAGCCCTCTTCAGGTTGGTTATGATAAGTGAGCCAGGGAATATAGACACTCATTATCATTATGTTTTGATTGATCAATATTGTATTTAGGTCGTTGAGCCACTGAGTACACAATGTCATCTGTGGCTCTGCTCTCTTCACAAGCTCCTCTTGAACTGACCTCGGAGCCTGAAGCTAAAGAAATGTCTTTGGAGCGCTTGTTATTCTGCTCAGCTGCTAATTCAGTGCGTCGGACATAGGAACAGTTTGCATAGAGATCATCTGTGTCAATGCCAGCTACAGCTACAGTCCACTGCCTCTCAGTTCTCAGGTCTTCAGGTCTGATTTCGTCGTATTCAGCCTCCTGGAAATTGTAAACAGGAAGAGAAAAAAAATACAGACAAGAATGTAACAAAGATGAAACAGTAGAATTAATATTAGAAGCTTCAATAGTAAAGTCATTATGATTCCACTTGGTTGATTTAATCTGGGTTTTGAAGATAACATCAAGATTTCAGGCAGTTTCTGAATGAAGCTGTGAGCAGTTCAGAGACAGATCAGAAACTCAGATGGACGGTGGTGTGGGTGATCAGGATGGGCAGACTTGATGAGATCAGGGGAAGGATGCAGCTGTGTGTTGCACAGTTACTAATTTGCAGGTTCAAGTTGCATTAAAAAATAAGTTACCATAGACTGTAGATAGAAATGGAAGAAACCAGTGGGACGTCACCCATTGGTTTGTGGAAGTTTTGAACCATTTGAATGTCACCATGTTTGTTGTTTGGAGTCAGAAATGACCATATTGGGATATGAAGGAAGGGGCGGGTCTAACTCTTGAAGCTGAGATCACTGTCCAGTATAAATGAGACTGGACGTCAGTGCTGCTCTCATTGGAGTCCAGGCTTGTTGACCCTGCTAACCACGCCCCCAAATATTCCTCTGTCTGAAGCCTAATATCTGCTTTATTATTTTGTTATCACTTTTTTTCCCCAGATGATCACCAGATTACTTATAACTAGAATTAACTTTAGGTAATGACATCAGATGACTTGTGAAAAAAAAAGACTGAGTTTTCCATGATTGAATATTTTTTGGAGCTAGCCTCCAGTGGCTGTCGGGTGTATTGCAACTTTTTGCATTTCTGCGTTGGCTTCATTTTTGACTCCCACTTGCTTCGTCCATTTCTATAAACAGTGTGTGACCACAAGTTTCAGTGTCATCTCACTTTAACTGACAGTGCTGCAAGTACAAACTGCAAACATGTCTGGCTCTTGGACACTGGTGGTCAGTGTAACATCAGAAAAACCTTCTACATGGTTTAAAATAAAGAAAAAGACTAACCACTTGTGCATCTTCCTGTGGTGAATTAGCACTTGGCACGACTTCTGAAAACACACACAGTGAAACAACCGTTGTTAATGTGTCTGATGGAGGCTTTAATATTGTCTCCTGTGATGTGAGTGTGTGTCTTACTCAGCTGTCTCCTCACAGTCCACATCAGCTTCAGCAGAACCATCAGTGTGATCACTATGACAACGAAGCCTATAGTCAAGTACAGTACACTTCCTGGTGTAGAAAAGGAAAAGAAAGAGGAACATATATGAAGGAAACATGCCTCATCATACTAAACTTCACATCCTCTTTACAATAAATTACAATGTTACGTTTGATTTTCACAATCTATATGGATACATGAAACTATTAAAATTTGTTGAAATGAATGTAGTATTATTTGATGTAAAAATCATGGTAACAAGCATGCACAGTATTAAAACACACACAAATATTAAAATATATGTTGCTTTTGCTTATTATTAAATTTCTGAAGCCATTTAAAATACCACTCTATCTGGTCTTTGTTTATTTACTGTAAATGCAGGACAGAGTGGAATCTATTAATTATTCATAAATAAAATATGTAAACAAATCTAATCGGTGTACTTCTTACCAACTCCTCCCATGGTTGATGCAGTCAATGTCATATTAACAGTCATGTATGACTCAGACACAACATCCAAGCTGCTTGAAGACGTAGTGGAGCCGATCAGACCAGCCAGTGACCCAGTCGAAGCAGCAGTGACTGTGTTGGGAGGTGTGGGGTGAGGTGGAGGCACAGCTGGAACTAACAGACATGATACACTGAAAATGATACTTTTTGACAAAATAAATGTTGTTTGTTTAAATTGAAAGAAAAGGAAAAAAACTTACCATCAATAACTTTAAGGTCCACCTCTATAAATGAATCTCTCCAATATTTCTCAGCTCCACAATAATATTTTCCGGCATCTGACATTTTGAGTTTAAAGAAGGTCACAAATAAACCTGTTGGTGCGTTAGTTATCTCTATTCTGTCTTTATATTTAGTCTTTCCATATCCTGCTCTCACAATGATGTGTTTGTCTTCAGTGCACGGACTTCTGCAAATATACTTCACATTATATTTCACATCAGTCCAAGAACTCCAGCTTGAGCATGTTACTGACACATTTTTCCCAACTTGGCCTTCAGTGGTGATCATCATCACCTCCACAACACTCAGAGCTACAAGGAGGAGGAAAGGATAGATTTAAATATTTCAAATATCTACATTAGTTTTAATTTTCCCTGACTAGTCGTTAGAGTCATTTCTTTAGGTTTACCACACACTGACATTAAAAATACAATAAAACAATAGTAAGATGAAAATAAGAAGAAACTCACCACATAGAAAGCAAATGTAGATGCAGATCATACCGAGAGTGGCTCACAAAGAAAAAAAGAAGTGTAACACTAATACCTCAGTCCACTTCCTTCCCTCTCCCCTTGCCAGATCACCACCCCAACGCTCCACCCTGTTCAACACACTCATGCAGACACACACACAGACACAAGGTGTAATGTAAAGCGGTGCGTGCACCAAGTGTGTGATGACTACAAGTGAAACTAAACCTCACACTGCTGCCATGTCTTACATTGTAAAACCACAGTAGCTCTACAGATTGTGTACCAGGCTACTTAGCAGTAAGATCTGCCAGCATGAAGCATCCTCTTCTGTTCTCACGGCAGTCCCTGCTAACAGGCTCTACTGTGCAATTATTTTGTAATAAACATGCTCAATATATGATAAAGCAAAGTATTTTCATGTTTGGGTATCATTTCACCTTTTTAAACTGTGTGTAAAACATACTTTAATTTTTCCTGAACTAACAAAGCTTCATAACAATATTCTACATATACATTTATATTTTTTAATCAAAAGTAAAAGTCACATCTGTGATGGTATGGGTCATATTCAAGTTGGTGGTAAATGTAGGTTTATGTCGACAAATATAGTCAAGTAAGTAAATGATGACAAGCCATCATGAATGATACAAAAGTGGTACAGTAGAACAAAAATAACTAAATAAAATAAATGATAATAGTGTAATAACATTGTATAATGTTATATTAAAAGGAAAAAACAATATGATCCCCCCCCACACACACAGTCGTGTTTCCAGACTACAAACAACATTCATTTCCTGAAAACTTCTTCTACCACACACCACACCACCACCACCCCCTGCACACACACACACACACACACACACACACACACACTGATCTTCACAGCACAGCATTGACAGGTCATTCTGACCTTTAACACAACAGATATAATAAGAATTGCTCCTTTGAACATATAAGAAAATACAAACAAGGCATTGTGAAGATTAGTTTGTTTATCTTCAGTCTCTCGTGGTCTTGTAATATATAAATATCGATCCAGATATAGATAAATGTCTCTTTTGACCACACCACAAAACTGTCTTGGCTTTTTTTGGGCTGTGTAAATCAGTATTATGCCTGTTTTTATTTTCAGTACATGTAGTTTTGTATTTGCTCCAGATGGGCAGCAGTGTTCATCATTATTGAAACAGGTGATGCAGATCTTGCCTGTGTGGGTTAATTGTTTGTTGATCTGTGTGTAAAGCCTTCAGGCTTCTTTCCCTCAGTTGATTCAGTCAAGTAAAGGTGGGCGGTGTGATGGTTCCTTCATCCTGTCTGTCACTATTCTCCCAGTGTAGCTGCACAGTGTGGAGGTGATGTTTGGCTTGAGGACCTTAACAGACCTATAAGGCTGCAGACTCGTCCTCAACACTAAACTGGACTCAGATTTTTTAGATTTGCATCATCTTTGTACTTTTAATTAATTAAAGTACTGTTAGTTCTCCTTAGTTTAGACATTAGTGTTGTAGTCAAGATCGCACCAACCGAGACCAGAGAGTATCGAGATCAAGACAAGACCAAGACCAGAGAGTATCGAGATCAAGACAAGACCAAGACCAGAGAGTATCGAGATCAAGACAAGACCAAGACTTTTGGAGGTCGAGACCGAGACAAGACCCAGACTGTACATATCAAACAAAAATCACAACAATACTTCTTATCAAACAAATCTGATGAACCACACTGATTCAATGTTATTTACTTTGAACTAGCTAGCACAGCGTTAGCTTTCTGGCTCATGGTTGAGGCAAACTATCAACTTTCTGCAGCCGAAGCACCAACATGGAGGACGCTGTAGACTAGAAATACGTCCTGTTGGTCGCATCTAAAGTTCAGCCTATTTACTGGTGTAGTGAACAACGTTTCCATTGCATAAGAGCCTCCCAAGTAACACCTGGGGGCTCGACTAATACCTGGCGTGTTCATTGTTATTCTGTTGTCCTGCTTTTGACCATGACTACGACAGCGCAAGCTAACTTGGCTGTAACATAAAGTCGGTGCTATGAACGTCAGCAAAAAATGATCGTGGGAAGAAAAGAGGATATTTTCGCACAATGTCTTAGGATTGTGTGTTGAAATTTTCTGATTTTAATTTTCCCAGTGTAGCTAATTTAACAGTTAATTTACCTGTCCTTATGCTTCCTCTCAATGTGCCATTAAAAGTTTGATGTTGTCCCAGCGGTTTCTGGAAGTTGTGCACTGCAGAATTTGCACACTGCAGAGTGTCGTCGCTCGCATGTTGTTTTGCAGATGAACTCTTTGTGATTTTGGAGACCAAACTTGATGATTGCTGAACCTGCCGACATTTTTAATTACTTCCCGGGGGCGCAGCGTCTCCAGGTTGTCTTCATCCAGGCTGTGCACAGGGGGCGTGTCACAACTGCGTGACACTGGGAAGGCGACTGCTGCTTTCTACTTTTCTCACTTGTCATAGTAGAGCTGGTCTGGTCTCGACCAGTCTTGATCCGGAGTCCGACTCGTCCGAGACCGAGACAAGACCGAGTAAAAATTCCTTCGATTCCGAGACCAGACCGAGACCGAGACCCTTAAAAAGACCAATCTCGAGTACTACAACACTACTATACATGCAGTGTTCATAGTAAGTCTTGCTAGGGCTCGATATGTAACAATGTCCTGAATTGTTATAAAGAAAATATAACATATATGGACCCAAACTGTAACAAGTTATTACATTTTGGTCCCAAAGTTTTGATGTTTTGTGCTCATCATATTGTTACGTTATTGACCAGTTATTAGGCTACATTTTTTTTTTGTTTGTGTTTATAACAGTTCAAGTTGTTGTTACATTTCAGGCTCTAACAAGTCTTCACATTCAAATTATTTCTGTGTTGTTTATCTGAATTGGTCATCTGAGGATAGTAAATGTAAATCACCTTCGGGGGAAATTTGACACAGACAGCAACATCCTACAGATCCAGCAGGAAATCATCAGGACAATATTTCACTCTGCTATTCTCACCTACCAGGGCAGTATTCTGATATTTTGTTTCCATTACCAAAATTCACATTTCCATAATTTCTCTTTGGATAATTAAACTCAAAAGTACCAAATCAGTGCTCCAGTCATGTAAATAAAATTATTTTTGGAAGTCATCAGTTTTTGCATTCATAAGAAGATAATTACTTTTCCTATTAGCAGCATTATTGTAGCATTTTCACATGCCTGCAAACATCAAAAAGAAAGCATAATCAAACATGAATATGATTAGGACTGTATCTAAAACAGAGTAGTTGATGCATGTCATTACTCAGAGAGAACACTCTGTACAATCTATGGAAAACTCCACATATGATTGCACACTGCAAATGAACCAAAGTGGCTCCTCGAGGCGTCAAACTGCATCTTTTTTAAATTGCATTTTTCTGAGAGCACATTGCAACATTTTTTCCTTTAAAATGACCATAATACACTTGAGGCATTGGAACCCATTGTAATAGGTTTACATACCTTAATGCTCATTACACATTGTTTTCCTCATATTGTACATTGTTGCAGAACTTTCTTTCACCTGCCGTCTGTTTCTGTACAATAAGGTTCATTATCTTTCTCTGTGATGGTTTAGCTGATGTTTTCGTCGGCAGTGTTATGAAAGGAAAACAATGGCTCAGAGCAAGGTAGAAAAATACCAGTGATGACTTTTAAAAGTTACCGCTTGTATTACAAATCTAGCACTCTTGAGCACCGTTCAAGATTTTAAGATTAAAAAAACAATCTGCATATTTCTACACATTTTTAGGGTAAAAGTCGAGTCACAACCACTTT
>OOFC01048851.1:12655-83748 GCA_900323345.1 Pseudochromis fuscus
TTTGTACAACTTCTGTGAATAGAAATGGACAAAGCAATGGCAAAAAAATGCAATACCCCTGACTACCACTAGATTCTGGCTCCTTCAACTGACGTCAATTCAAAATATGTTTTTAATCATGAAATGCATTATTCCCTTCAAATTATTCAGAACTTGAGTCTCATACAAATTTGGCAATGACCTCGTGCTCAAGAGTTAGTCCCGCCTCCTCACTCCTCCCTTGATATCCAAATATGGTCACTTCTGGCTCCAATATGTTGATGTTCAAATGCCAAACTCCTGGCTTCAAAACGTGAGTCCACAAACTGACATCAGGTTACACTTTATGTAACTGAATAATCTTAGCTAGTGCTCACCACAGTGAACTGCAGCCATGACTTTTTATCATCACTTCACCTCCGCAGTTGAACATCTTAATGTTGAGATTAAAAAAACAATTTTCATTTTTCTACACAGTTTAATGGAAACATTGGCGTTAAGTTGATTATGTTTTCAATACATTAGCATTAAGCTAGCAAGTTAGGTTAGCCTACAGCTGAGCACCGTGTGTACAGCTTAGCAAAAATCCACACTTATTGTAAGCAACTTGTGTGTTCAAAGTAAAATTTAATTCTCAATCTGGTGCAACAAAGTGGTAAAAGTCGTCTTTCAATAATCCTCGAGGCAACAGTGAAACGTACCTGGGGGAAACACAACAATAAGGTCTGGCTGTAGTGTTCAGAAATAGGAAAGTCTTCATCTCCCTTCATCTCCATCTGCACCGTTAGAAAAAAAATGTCACCATGGCGATGCCAGTAAACTTTTCCTCGCTCCTTGCTCTAGGCAGCTTCATTTGACAGCATGCCAAACTGGATGTTAGGTGTGCATGATGAAAATGTGTTACAGAGTGAGGCAGATGAGTCATAGATGTAATGGCTGGACTGCAAACAAGGTGTTTGAGGCAGTTCAGCTCTTCAGTGTGGACTGGCTTTCTAACTTAGCAGATATTGTACAGGTACAAAAAAACAATATGGTGCGGTACAGGAAAGTAAAGACTCTCTTTAGTGTTACCCTCTCTCTTTAGACTGTTAGCATGATGTGTAGGGTAGTTATATTTATGGGATGAGAGAGGTGGCCCTGATTCATCACTTTGATAATTTTCATGCTTTCACGACTTTGGCTTGGAAATGAATAAAAACTGTTTTCCATTCACAGACACACAGCACCATATCTCACCTGCACCATCATCCCACTCTCCACAAGCTCATATGTAGTGAGTGACCAAACCACCATCCTCCCCTTTTTTTGTGTCAACGTGCAAGGAGGAAATGAGAGAATATTATCTGTGTATCTTTGACATCGCAGGTGGTTCAAACACACACTTTCATCACTCGATGACGATGTCAGGCCTCAGCTCTGTCTGTGTATGTACAGTAGTGTCATTGATAAGAAGAGATTTCATCGGGGCAGCTCAGTGAATGCTCCCACTTGACTCCTCAACACAACAAATCAACCACTGTCATACATGTAAAGAAATAATGGGTATATTTTGTTAATAATATTTGCAGTAAGCTGTTTAGAAAAGTCCCTTGATGACCCATGGACTGATCATCTTTGGATGGATCCAAAAGGGATGGGATTACCGTATTTTCCGCACTATAATTCACAATACGGTACCGTACGTACACAATGGAATTTCCCCTTTACCATTTTTACCCCTGTTACTTCCCCCCCTGACTACGGTAGCCATAATTAACCAATATTGATCCATATATAAGGTGCATCGGATTATAAGGCGCACTGTCGGTTTTAGAGAAAATTAAAGGCTTTTAGGTGGAGCTTATAGTGCAGAAAATACAGTAGTTCCTGTGTTCATGGATGGTGATGGCCAACAGGGACAACAGGGCGGAGACCCAGAGGTCGATCAGACACTGTTTGGAGAGATTATATCTCAGCTGGGGATCACCTGGGATGAGCTAGAGGAAGTTGTGGGGGAGGGAGGTCTGGACTTCCCTGCTCACCCTACTGCCACCGTGACCCTGACGGACAAAGCAGTGTAGAAGATGGATGTTTTGAAGTATCTTCCTGCCATTACCTCAGGTTTTAGGGATTTTTCTTTGTGCTGTTCAGACCATTGGAAGAACCTCATTAAAAATCTCCAACAAAGTGTCTTTAAAGAATTAGATAATCCACTAAGCACTCTTGGCACTAACATAAACTTTTGAATAAATGGAGGAAAAGGTGGACCAACACCTTATTTTTCTGTAATGCAGCTGAAGTATTGCTAACATCCTCTTTATTACAAAGTTTCCTGTGAACAGTTTGAGCCGGTGTAATAAATGAGTGCTCTGTGGATTTTTCAGGATAAACCTTTAAGATATTGCAAATGGTTGCAGAGGTTTTTTTTTTTATCCAATTTGCCAATTTATCGGCTTAAATATTTGCAAGATTGAATATGCAAATTAGTGTCCATGGATTAGTGTTCTCAGTGTTTTCCACCCTTAAAAGAAAATTCGGTGGGTTTTATATCATGTCAGCACAAAAAATAGGGTTTTGGTGAAAACTAATAAGGGCTGCAGGGGAAAGGCATTGCTGTATCACCTTAATAAATACATTAAGCTTTGGTCCATCAGTGTTTGAAACCTGAGTCTAAACTTGATCTGCATTAGACGTGGATGCCAGGTCTATTGAAGTCTCTGCCTGGATATAAATCTCTGTATTAAAAATAAACATTGTGCATTTGGTCACTCTGGAAGTCAGCAAATTATACTTCAAGATAATACCCGAACATTACCCCAGGATGTATACCCTGAATACATCCTGTTTGGCCGTAAAATAAGCCTCCAAATAATTTGACTTTTTGTGAGGGACTGAGGTGCATTTAAATGTTTTCAATGTCTCCACCTGCAACATGAATAAAATAAGTTGGAACAACAACTGAAATGATACCAAATTAAATATGAATATGTTGTGCAGACAGAAAATGTCTGAATGTGGAGGAGAGGTGAGGTATATAGTGAAGATTATATTTTTATAAAACGAAGCCCTGGCCACTCAGTGCTTTGCACAGCATCCACTTAGGCCCCATCCACATGGTTTCAGTCTAAACGGCAAAGTTTTTTATCGTTTACGCCTTGCGTCCACACGGAGACGGAGATTTGGCAGCTGAAACCAATACTTTTTGTCCCAGAGTGTGAAAGTCTGAAGACGGCAGTCGCTGCGTCTCCGTGTGGACGTCAAATACGCATTCTCCTGAAACGCTGCTGCTGTAGCCCCGCCTCTGACCCTTAATTTGCCTGTGCAACCCCGACAACAACATTAAAAATGGCGGAACACAGCGTTGCGTTAGTGCTGCAGCAGCTACTGGGCTTGTTTTGACTTTTACAGCAAAATCTTCTGAAGCTACACAACTACCGTGAGCAACAAGTGTGTGTTGGTTTTACCTCGTACGAGTTTAATGCACATGCTCCGTGTCTTCTTCCTTGTTTTGGTGTGTTTCTGTGGCAGCGTTACAGCGCCACATACAGGCCTGGCATGTTGACTACAGCGTTTTCAGCTTTTTCGTGGACGCAGATATAACTATCCATTTTCGGGGGAGACTATTCGTTTCGTCTCCGTGTGGACAGGGCCTAAGTTGAACTATGTGATTGCACATTTTTGCAACACAGTCTTTTTCTCAGCTCATTTTAGATCAAGTTATACGTTGTTTTCTATTTTATTTCATTTCTCCTCAGCTGGTAGTTGAGTTTTGTTGTGTTGCTATTTCACTTTCCTTTGCAGTTCCTATGATTGTCTGTTTTTCAGACGCTGATCGCTGAAGGTAGTGGGACAGCTGTCTCTGGGCGGTGGTATCCCCCTTCCTGTGTGCTGTGCTCCTAGTTTTGAATTCTCACCCTCAATTGTGGTGTTTGAGTGTACAAGGTGTGACTGGGGTGACTTGTCATTTGGTTCCTCGCTCTCTCTATGTCGACCAATCTCCCCCACTGGTAAGTCTCAGTGATGAGTGAGATCCTCCTCCTCTCCTTTCCCCCAATAAAGTGTGTGACAGAGTGTTATTCTGTACAAGTTTTGTAATCAAGAAATATAAATCTGCTTTTAATGGAGCTATGTCTCTGGGTAACTGCATCATTTCCTTGGGTGAAATTGCCATGGTAGCACTATCTGACTTTTAAAGGGTTAATAATTAGTCCTCCTCACCACCCCTCTCTCCCTCAATGACAAGGCTTATCTACATCATTAAACATATTCCTCTAACATTTATTTGAGATGATCATAAAAACATATTTTAATAAAATGCAGAAATATCAGTGAAGTATGTTAAGCTCTTTAACTGATAAACCTGTGGGCTGAATAGTATTTACAAAAAAGTCACATCGTGTCTGGAAAAAAGCAAAGAAAAACAGAAAAAGATCCTCATTAGAATACATTTTCCCCTGCAGGGACATTTCTCAGAAAACCACACCGACACCTCTGTGCATGTTTAACGCAATGCAGAGGAAACAACAAAACCAAGAGTTCATCTTACAAGAAATGAGCTGCAGGATTTGACACAAAAAGCGAGCAATGCCAGTAGACAGGATGACATGTTAGCTAGAGGTGCAACACATGAACACACAATTTCAGGAGCAGTGAGCTTGGCAGAGATTGTGGTAAGCACTTTAAACAATTTTTAAATCTTTAGCTGCCATTTGCTTCATCTCATTCACCTCCTACACCTACAAACACAGTGCGTAGTTGAGGAGTAGTATGTGTGCAAATGTGTCTGCGTGCGCGTAAACAATGTCAGCCACAGGAAGTGAGGGTCGCATGGGTGTCGAAACAGGTGGTTCTGTATGTCTTGATAGTGAAAAAAAAATTGAGATGTGGTTAAAAAAGATCACTTGAATTAGATTATGGTCAGAATAGGAGGATGTGTTAGATATTTCCTGAGATACAAGCACTACATCTACGTCTAGGTCAGTGATAGTGGTTAAAAAAAATTGTGTGTACCCTTTAATATCATTTAATCCACCAAAATCATTTAAAATGTTGTGTGTTTCTTTAAGGTTTGCACAACCGTTTAAGTTTGAGAAAAGCATTAGCTGAACACAACTAATATATGTTTGTAATAGAAGCTTTGACATGACTCATGCATTGATGTGAAAAGTACAACTGAAAGGGCAGGAAAGTCCAGTTTTTCTTTCAGTGTTTATTCCTATAAAGTGTTCAGTGTGGAGAACCCAGCATTCAATCATCATGTTGCTGTGGAGCTTTGTGTCTATGAAACACATCATCCTCTATTTTTGTTTCTTGAAGATTTCTGTTTGTTGAAGAGGATACTTTTATTTTTTATTTTTCAATATCATACATAAAAAGAATCAGGAGTCAAATATCACCTTTTTAAAGTAAGTAGACTTCATTTAGAAAATATTTGACCTCATGTAAGAAGTTCATTGAGATCAAGAAAGACAGCTTCGTATGGCAAAAAATAAAAACATTTTATTTGGATCAAACCAGGATTGTTCTAGATAGTCATGTTTGTCTGTTAAAGCTTTTTTTTAGTTATCAATGATGGTATGTTAGTGACACTAAGGAAAATGAACAATGGCCTTTGGAAAGAAAATTAACTGACATAAAAAGATTGTTGGATGACTCTCCTGTTATGTGTTTTGTTTTTTTTACTTTTTGATTTGAGGATGAAGGACTGAAGGTCTAGGAAGAAAACTTTCCAAGAAGTTTGTCACGATCTCATCTCAATGTTTCCACGTACTTATATAGATCTGGGGAACACTTGCCAGCCAGCCACCAGACTCACGCCAGACTAGTAACTGCATGATGAAATGAAATAAACACTTGTTTATTTGAGATTTTTGGAACCAGGAATTAGCCACCACCACAATTTAAAAAAGACTGAATTAAAGCATGGGGAAACTAATAAATGTGAGATTATTATTACTTGGGTAATTTACATTTGAGGTGATGTTTCAGAGAATACATCACACTGACTCCTTGACATCAAGGATCACAGTAGAGATTGGATTTAGACCTCATTGTGTCATTATTGATACTGTGTGCTGCTGTTTGAATGTAGTACTGACCAAATGCTCTGTTCTGTCTCACACAGCAGCATGAACTTGTCCGACATGGAGGTGTACTATCAAGACTATGATAATTTTTCCGCCTGTGAACAGGATACCAGCCCAGACATCCCTAATGTTCTTTACTACGTGCTGTTTTTTCTGGGTGTACTAGGTAAGATCAAGAAGAATCAAATAGTACCAATGCCAAGTACCAATATACCACAAGATTTATACGTAGATGGGCCTTTAAAATACATAACTCCTGTGTAACAGCCCCAAAATCAACATGCATTAAATTATAAAACTCATGCAGAAACATGCAGTCGCCTTGATCTACAGTTTGCCTTTGGAAATGATCAATTCTTGTCAAAATACCAACTAATAATTTGAGTTAATTTCACAGGAAACAGTGCACTTCTATGGATTCTCCTCCGGCACATAAAGCTGAAATCTATGACAGACTTATGTCTCCTCAACCTGGCTGTTTCTGACTTTCTACTGGCGGCATCCCTTCCCCTCTATGCCCATAATTTCCAGAACCTTGCATCATGCAAACTGATGACAGGAGTCTATCAGGTACGCTTTTTTATTATTATTATTACTGTCCTTTAGAGCAATGAGAAGTCACTCATATTCTAATGTTTAAAATTCAGAATTGAACAGGCTTCAGCTATTATTTAGGAAGCAGAATTCACACAGATGTTTTCTATGGGAACACCATCTGTCCTCGGATGATGTGTGTATAATGTTACCTGTTTGAACATCACTAAGGCCAATAAAGCCTCACAAACCCTCTCATATTATTGTTTTTTACTTCTTCCTCTGCTCCTCTGAGCAGTTAGGTTTCTACAGTGGGACTCTGTTTGTGACTCTGATGAGCCTAGACCGCTACCTGGCCATCGTCCACGCTGTGGCAGCCGTGCGAGCCCGGACACTTTGCCATGGAATCATAGCCAGCATCATTATCTGGGCTCTGTCTGTCGTCATGGTGATCCCTCCAGTGATATTTGCCAACTTAGAGATAGATGCAGAGAACCACAGCTCTCAGTGCCATCCCCGCTACCCAGATGACTGGGAAAACTTTTGGAAAATGCAGCGAAACTTCAGCGAGAGCATCGTGGGCCTCTTTGTGTGCCTCCCCATCATGATTTTCTGCTACGTGAAAATACTCTTCGTGCTGTCAAAGTCCAGGAACTCCAACAAGGACAAAGCCGTCAAGCTGATTTTCACCATAGTCTGTGTGTACGTGATGTGCTGGGTGCCCTACAACGTCACAGTTTTCCTTCAGACACTCGAGCTGCTCGAAGTGCTGGATTCCTGCGAGGCTTCAAAATCCATCAGCTCAGCCGTGGTCTTTGCGGAGTTGATTGCGTTATCTCACTGCTGCTTGAATCCAGTGATCTATGCATTTGTCGGGGAAAAGTACAGGAAGTCACTGATCAGTGTGCTGACTAGATGCTTCTGCCAGAATTACCAGGGCAGAGGGACCTACAGTCACAGAGACACCACAGAGAAAGAGACGTCCAATACACCTGTAAGATCAGAGTATTGAAGATGTGTCATCTGTGTGGTGGTGGTGGCTGACTGTGCACTTGCAGTGTTGGATTTTTTTTTTTTCCATTGAAATTGAGAGACTATAATGATGTAGATGGGTGTGTGTGTGTGCGTGTGTGGTGTATTGCATGTGTTTCTAGCTTGTGAAAGATGTAAAATGGGTTTATTCGCAGAAACCACAGAATGATTCATTCTGAAAGCATTTATTCAAATCAGTTGAGAATATGTTTCTGACTTGTATTGTATTTTGTGAAGTAAAATAAAAAATGTAATTGTTGTTTTGAAAGTAAGTGGAAATTTTCACTCTATTGATCTTTCATCTTTCAAGTGAGTGAGGATGTGCACCACACACAGTGCAGTCAAGGATGTAATTGGACATCTCAGAGACTTATTATAGTCTGACGCATGCAGAGCAGAGTTCCTGTCCACATGACTGCAAACTAGTGTTTGATTGTACAGGCCCACAGTTTTAGCCATGTAATCACAATGATGCATACAAATATTAAGATCTGTGAAATGCAGTAGCAACATCTCTAATTGAGCTCTTCATATCAGTCAGAAGTTTTCCACTCTGAGAGAAAGTGACTTTTCTTAGTCACTGTGCTGTTATGAAACAAATGTCAGAGCAGACTGCACCTATGACTGTGTCGCTAGTATCACTTCTTTCATGCACAAGAGCACAAAGCCACATGCAGAGCTGTGCAAGCCTTCAGCTGTGCAGCTGCACGGTCCGTCCGAGTCTCTTCGAATGCTTTTAAGTTTGCATGCGTGGACCTGTGGTTGATTTTTGGCTTTTGCGTGTTGGTGTTTATGAAAGCTCTTTCAGGAAGTGACAAACCAAATACAGCTCATGCAAGCCCCCTCTAATGCACTGGTTTGGGGATGGGAGTATTTGTTAAAAGTGTCTAACCCCATCTCCTCCCTGATGCGAGTTATTTGTTACTGCTCGTGTATCGTATGGGTGCATAAACTGAACGCAGCTCTTATTACATTTTGACCATCCACTTCACCACGCTGGCCAGAATGAACACCACCATCTGCTATTATACTAGCACCAGTGGCAGGTAAAATGTTCTTTTAATATTTCCACATGCATGTATGCACATGTTTATTTCTACAACTGAGGAGAAAAGAAAAAACGCACACGAATTAATATGGAAATAATTAATATGCGGGGATGAGGGTAATGTACAGTACATTTCACCATCACTGTATCTTTAGAAAGAGTCAAAATGGACATAAAGCAAACAGAGTATGGTCACCCTGATCACTTGTGTTGAATTTTTACATGATGTTGGTGTCAACAAGTTTTGAAAGGAATATTAATGTCTTGAATCTAGCTCTGCATCACGTTCAGCTGTGGTTAGGAGGTTCAATACAAAGTATGATTTGAGTATTAGAACTTGCTAGAGTGATGAATCTTAAAAACTAGGTGTTTTTGCATTCACGACAAACAGAAAGTATTTAAGATTTCTGTTTTTTGTGTGTGTCTGGGTTCATATTTCCTACACTCTCGGTGCAGTTCGCCTATATTACTCATCTTACATTGAGTCTGTGGAGAGGACTGTATCTGTATTGTCCACTCTTCATCCATAACACATTTATGTTCAAAAATAAATGGAAAACATAATGATGACATACTATGAATAAGTCAATTCTGCAACAGACAACTGACTAGTGTGTTTACAAAGGAGCAGCTCATTGCTTTCTTCAGTTGTAGTGTTTATCAGAAGCTCTTCATTCAGGTCAGTGCTGAAGTACACTCACCAGTTAGAAAAGGGACTGTTAGACTGAAGCCTGGAAACCACCTACACTTGTCCACAGGTTGTACACAGTGTTCTGACTCTTACGGCAGAAAATACAATAGGTCACACACAAATATAGAGGTCACAATACAATTACTCCAGGATTTAAATAAATCACCACTGGACTGGTGTAGAGGGGTTTTCCCTAACAACGTTAACAAGAAATACTGTCTGCAGTGAGTATGGTATGTGACACTTGAACTTAGGACGCCTCCCTTGGAAACTACTACCAACCCACCCGCAATAAAAAAAAAAAACAAAACCCAAACACCTAATATCCTATTGAGAGTGTGTGCAGCCCCTTTCTTCCTCAGAAAATCGTCCATGTTTTATATGTCAGCTGATCATGTCACCCACCGCCTCTGCTGTCTCTGTTTTCAGTGGGAATCTGTCTGAAGAAGTTTTTCACGGGTAAGACTGAAGCTGGCACACATCCACCCACACTTTGCTCTGGTTGGTTTGTTGGTTTTCAGAAAACTGGGATGCGCCATTGTTGTCGTTTTTCTTCACTGCTTCAGCAACTGGCGCAGCGGTTTAGATTTGAGCTCAAATTTCACGGTGATAACGTCACGTCTGATTTGCACACGTTTCCTGAAAACTCAAGTCATTTGTCAACGAAAATGTGTGATAACCCGAAATAACTCCACAACGGTTCAGCTGTAGATGTTTTTGTCGGTCAGCTGTTTTCCGTCCAGCAACAACTTGCTAAAAAAAAAAAAACTAAAACAAACAGCACGGTATAGCGTGTTGTGTTTTAATGCTGATTTATACCAGCATCAGACCCAAACTGGTTGACGCTGGTGTATACTGCTTAAATCAACATCAAAACACAACATATCTTAGTCTGTGCTGGAGGATTTACCCACAAAACATCCCTAACAGTTGTTTTTATTGCTCTAACTCAACGCTGCATCTTGTTATTGTGTCTTTTAAAGCAGCTTTTTGCCATTATAAATATGTTATATACTGTTGTAGTGTTGATCTGTCACTACAATCCAAAACAATCAAACACCAAAAAAATAAACATAAATAAACTAATCAACGTAAACATAAAAAGTGTCCTGGTGAGGACACGTTTGACCACCTCAGTGCTTGTGTCCTCACTGCAACACTCGTTCATCTGTTTATTTCCACTTCAGAAAAAATCCCATCATCACGGTAGACTGATCAGATGTCCCTGTTGCATAAAAGCCACAGCAACTGTACTATTGACCTTCATCTAAGGCTTTTTGATTTTGTTGATCAATAAGCTGCTTTCTCTGGTAATTTCCTGGATGGAGTCACCATAAGGCATCACCAAGTCTTGTTATCTAAACTTCTGATAAATTCAGCAGTGAAGCTCAGAACCTCCACAGATCACAAGAGAGACTGGTGTTGAAACTCTGTTTGTACCAAATGTGAACAGATATTTTAAAGTTTTTATTTTGAATGTTTTATTGGACTTGATTTGCCTTTTTCTCTTGCATTGTGACATAAGGGGTTATGCATTTGTATGTTTTTGTCGTTTTTATTTTAGGCAACATCACCGTAAGTCCATTAAACTGACCTAAAGGCCTAGCTAATTATTTAATATTTCTGTTTCTTGCTAGTTCTACTCCAGCATCCTACCTGGATAACACCACTGAGTATGATTATCACTATCCAGACGGTGACTTCGGCTGGTGTGAATATGAGCGCCATGGAGCCAAGTTCCTCCCAGTCTTCTACAGCATCTTCTTCCTCCTGGGCCTCCTGGGGAACTCTCTGGTTATCTATGTCATTACTTGTGGGGTGAAGCTCCGCAGCATGACTGATGTGTGCCTTCTTAACTTGGCTTTATCCGACCTGCTCCTGGTGTGTTCCCTTCCCTTCCTCGCCTACCAAGCTGGAAACCAGTGGCTGTTTGGTGACGCTATGTGCAAGATAGTCCTGGGAATTTATCACATCGTCTTTTACTGCGGGATCTTTTTCATCAGTCTCATGAGCATTGACCGGTACTTGGCTATAGTGCGGGCTGTGTACGCTATGAAAGCACGGACGCGATCCTTTGGCATGATTGCAGCCACCGTTGTATGGGTGGCAGGTTTTTTTGCCTCTTTTCCTGATCTGATCTTTCTCAAACAGCAAACTGTTAATGGTTCATCTAAATTCTGCTTCCCTGAATATCCCACAGATCCTTTAGATGACAACACCTCCAACTCTCACTTCTGGAGAATCTTCAGCCTTTTTAAAATGAACATTTTGGGGCTGTTCGTCCCGTTTGTCATTATGGGTTTCTGCTACTCGCAGATCATCTGGAGGCTGCTGTACAGCCAGTCATCCAAGAAACAGGCCATCCGCCTTGTTCTTGTAGTGGTGGTTGTTTTCTTCTGCTGCTGGATTCCCTACAACGTCGCGTCGTTCTTCAGAGCCCTGGAGCTGATGCACATCTACACAGCGTGCGAATCCAGCCAAGCCATCACACTGGCTCTGCAAATCACTGAGGTCATTGCCTACTCCCACAGCTGCCTTAACCCCATCCTGTATGTGTTCGTTGGGGAGAAGTTCAGGAGGCATCTGCTGAGGCTGATCAACAGATCTCCTTGCAAGCTGTGCCAAGTGATCAAGGTCTACATCCCTCAGGACAGAGTCAATGCATCAGTCATCAGTCAAACCACCAGCCTGGATGAGAGAAGCACAGCTGTGTGAACTGGGGCTATGGAGAATGAGGGTTTGGTGTTTTCCTGCATGTGGCCACCTTCAAAATGAGAACAACCTGAATATATGACATTCTCACGGGTTATTTTAGGACTTACAGCTTGAAGTTGCATTCACGTTGATGATCGGATAGATAGTATCTGCACCTGCAACTGTGACAGCTGTCGCGATTAAGCAGGCGTGTTAGAGCCCAATATGTAACAACGACCTGAAATGTAACATTAATCCAAATTGTTATAAAAAAAATTGTAATAACTGGTCAATAATGTAGCAAAAGTGTTGGGCCCAAAATGTAATTTAAAAAAAAATTAACAAAACCCAAAACATAATAACTGGTCAATCATGTAACAAGATGCTGAACCCAAAAAGTAAAAACTTTGCCCAAAATGTAACAGCTTCTTAAATTTTGTGTCTGTTATTACATTTTTTTAAATTTCTTTTTTTTAACTACATTTCAGGCTCAGCACTTTTGTTACATTATCAACCAGTTATTACATTTTTGATTTTATTACATTTTTTAAAATAACTATTAAGGTTGTTGTTACATTTTGGGTCGTTGTTACATATCAGCCTCTAACAAGCCTCATCAACCTCAACCCATTAAAAAACAACACAGGAAGTAAGAATCTTACTTAGACACCAGCCATTTCCTTGTCTCTAATTCAGGCAAAGACCAACATGCAAAAGAGAAAAATAATTAACTTTAATTTCAATGTGATAACCACTGTCACATTTGCACCCATTTTGTGTGTGCGGCTTTGTCGAAGCTAGAAGTTGGTGCAGTTTGTAGCGTCATAGGTGCACTTCACCTCATCCTCGACACGACCACAATGAAAGGGGAAGTACACAACACAGCTACCAGTTTTACATTTGCAGTCTCTTTGCACGTATGAGTATTTTTCTGTCAAATAGTTTCCCTTTCCTTGCAATATATCTTCAGATATTAATCAGCAATACACAAAGGCAAGTCATTTTTAAAAAACATCTGCTAAATAAGACATAAATTAATCAATATGCTTGATGTAAGAAATGGTGACAGACAATATCTCATCCAGTCAGTTCACAGTTTGACTGGATGTGAGTTATTAGACACTTTTCTTTAAGTGGCATCATCTAATGTACTGGAAAGTCAGTAACCAGGTGAGAAGTTCCTCCTCTAGAATCTGTTCCTCTAATGATGCTTCCTCACTGCACTTCCTCATATGGTTGCTTTCATGTGCTGTAAATACTAGAAAACATTTTTTATATTTTGTAATTTTTTTAAATATTCAAAGCATTCGCAGTTGTATCTTATGTCTTTTAAAGTTGTGTCATGTGTCATCACTGGGATATTTTATGCTGTATTTTGTATTCAACACAACCACATGGGCAGGGTGTCAAGTGGCTGACATATGTATAACCACAACGTCCTCCCCTCCCTCTGAGCATTTCCTTTTTGTCAACATCAAATAAAGGCAAAATGTCAACAGTGTCATATATTGAAAACAGAATGATGGGCACCTATGAAGACTAGTAAACCAGTTTTGATGTGTAATCAGTGATGTACCCTTTTAACTACTGGGGAGGAGTCAGGTGATTGAGAATTGTAATTTGCAGTATTGCAAATCAGGAAGGTTATTCAGGTAGTAATGCAGTCAGAAATGCAACCTGTTTTCTGTAAAGGCAACATCTTCATTTGGTGAATTACATATGATAATTGCATTATTACATTTTTTAAAAGATGGATTTGTTTCTATTCTGTTTGACTGTATTATATTCCAAAGCAATGCATCTCTCATCTTGTATCATATTATCTTTTTTGAAAATAAATTTCAATTATGAAAATAATGTATTTTCTTTCAGCCCTGCGATAGGCTGGCAACCTATCCAGGGTGTACCCCGCCTCCTGCCCGATAACAGCTGGGATAGGCTCCAGCAGACCCCTGCGACCCTAGTGAGGAATAAGCAGGTATAGAAAATGGATGGATGGATATATTTTCTTTCTGGTATTATTTCAGTCTTTGTCTTTCAAATTATTTTTATTAGAATGACCATCAGTCAGAGAGGAGCACTGATTCTAGTTGGTTCTGTGGTGACTTATGTGTAACCTCAGTCACCTCAGATCAGTCACCTCAGAAGTACTCCTCATGATTAGAGAGGGAAAAAAATCAAGGGTGAATATATTCCTCCCTAATAGCACAAAAACACTTTCTAATTTATCCCTCACAAAGCTGCACACAGCAAATTTGAAAGAGGAAGCAGTGAAAGGTCTTACGGTCTGTTGACGGTAACAATAACAATCTTTACTGTCACTGAATAATACACAATGGTCTGACGTTAGAAAACAACAACCCATAAATTTTAAAACAAGACATTAAATCCAAGCACTCGACAAAAATAAAGGCAGCGGTATAAAATACTACACAGTGTATTGCACAATCCCAGTAATACTGCACAGGAATCTACAGGCATCTGGATCTGTACATATCAGTGAAGGCAGCGGTGTCTTTATCATGTCCTGATTTTGTGACTCATTCAGGAGCTTCCTGCCGCGAGAGTGAAACTTTTGAACCACACCAGGATGTTGTTATTTCCACAGAACATTAAAAAAAAACACTGCAGCAGTTTGTTTGGACAGGTTCGGTTTTCTCAGTGATCTCAACAAGTCCAGCTTTTTTCAGGGGAACTATGATGTCAGTGGTCCATTAAACAGCAGGAGAGAGGACGAAGGGGGACTGGAGAGGGAGGGACAAAACAAAGACAGGAACAGTGTTTTCAACCTTCTAAACCACAGGTGTCAAACTCGTGCCATGAAGGGCCGAGACCCTGCAGGTTTTCTTTCCAACCGGCTCTCCAGCAGCTGATCTCACTGATTAGGTGCTTCCCACAAATTGAAGGAGGCACTGATTATCAAGGTCACCTGCTTTAGGAGGTGGCTGGAAAGAAAACCTGCAGGGTCTCGGCCCTCCATGGCATGAGTTTGACACCCCTGTTCTAAACAGACAGGTGTCAACCAGGAACTACTTTAATTTCAAAAGTACAAATGAAAACACTCTGAGGAAAAAACTACAAAATACTGCAGGCAAAGCATCAAAATAAAACTAAGACTTGACAAAGGCTGAGATGACGACACCTGACTTGACAAACAAAGCGTGGCGTAGGGAGCTTGGACTTCAGGCACAGGACAAGATGAACTGGGACAGAACAAAGGGAGACACAGACTTTCATACACAAGGTAATGGGGAACAGGTGAAAACAACAGGGCTGAGGAGACCATCAGACCGCTGGGGAGCACACAGGAGGAAGGGTCAAGTTACCTGAAACGAAAGGAGAGACAGTTTTCAAAATAAAACAAGAAGCCACAAGACAACACAAACACAAGACTTCTTGGACATGACAACAGATTGACGGACTTGTGTAACTCAGGTCCTCTGTGTACGTGGTTTACATAAACTGGACCGGACGGTCCAGTTTTTGGAACAAGCTTGAGTAACATAGTTATAATGGAGCTATGATATTTCTGTGAACATGTTCATCAACCATGCTGGTGATACTTCACCAGGATACAACCTGATGCACTGCCACACTCTAAGTTGTGTAGTGCCATCTAGTGGTAAGTTGATGTGTTGTCGGGGTGGTAACAGTTTCACGCTTTGTGACTGTGTGGTCTGTTTATGAGTGTCATTTTCTCTGTAAAGGCTTTCTAGGTATTTATAACCAGATACTGAGAAAGTCCCCATCACTATTAAACATCAGGCTTAGATAACTTGATCGCTCGGTGACTCAACTTGCTGAAGGACATTCAGAAAGAAACTTCTATTAATGAGTGATTTCAGTGGGTTAAGGAGACAGAACAATGCCCAGAAGTATGAGATGTCATGAATGGAGAAATAACGTTGGGATACTAATAAATAAAAATAAATCCCACAATATAAATACTTCATTTTAAACCCCATCAGTTTGAATTTTTTTTTTACTTTCTAGATATGTACACTTATTTTATTAAGATATCTTCCCCATTATTGCATTTTTTTTTACATATTATACAACAAATACATGAATAGATGCTTCTGACTAAATTATAGTTTTATCATGAACTGTCGAGTGTCACGATATTTGTTCAGTCGAACCACATGTGTGCAGCACAGCATGAGATACGCACCTGACAAACAAAGATGAACTCCCCTGCCAGCATGCATCACCTTTACACTTCACAGCCCTTGCGTGAGATTTTAATCTCAAGTCTGTCTGTAAACATTGCACCTGACCTCTGTGGTGCTATGCAAAACTGGTGCTCCTGTTGTTGCAATGAAAATCAAAATTGATTTCACACCAGATAAGAGCATCAGTTCCTTTGACAGGATGCTTGAAACTAGAGAGGTGTGATCTCTGACAGAAACAGGTCCTCGTGGTCAGTCAGTGGATCAGATGTTATTTGTCAGAGTGAACCACTAAACTTTAACTTCATCACTATTTGAAGCTCCTGAACTTTCAAGACTACAGCTTCACAATGAACTGACTCCTACTCATTCATTTCCCTATGGTTTCTTCTACCAGCAAATAGATAAGGAGGAAACTCATCATTGTACATGAAAGCACAGATGTGGTTATACGGTAATTGTTGTGTTTTATGGATGTGACTAACATTAAAAGTGGATTAAGGAGGTGGGGAAACTGTACATAATCTGCCATGAAAAAACAGTCAGTGCAGACACACACTCATGCACAGCAACATCTGCAGGGAGCAGATAAGATCAGTAACACCTACCTGGTTCCTCTTTATGGGCTGATCACAAGTACAGATCTTCAGCGGAGCAAATACATTCACTTAGAAGTACTGTACACATCGTCTTCTTGTTTATCATCTTCTCATCTTGCCTTTTGTTGATGGAGGACTTTCCCCAGTCACATTTCAAATATCAAATTCACTGAGGTTATGCCAGAACACAAACACCACATATGAAGCCTTTGTGTTTCCTTTCTCATGGGTTCAGGTTTGAAATGAAAACTAATCAAATATCAATTGTGAAAGGCTTTACATGAGAGTTTGAAATCGTTTAGATGTTTAGACAGATGATCCATTGAGTGGTCTTTCCCCTGCTTGTGACTAATGCCAGGAATACAGCAGTCTCACACTCTGACAGTCAAAGGTTATGGGAAATAATGAATGACTAATAATAGTTTGAAGACAACATTTTCACTTGTGGGTGTGTGTGAGTATAGCGCACACAAATCTTCAGTAACACCAGTTGTTCCTTGTACGTTTAATGGCAAAGTAACAGAGGACAAAATAAATTATTTACAACACATAGTAACATGTAAACACAATCTTCTGTACAAAGAAATATACATGCAAAAGTAAAAATAAGTCATAATAAGACATTCAAGATGACATTGCTGCAGTCTTGTTCTATGTGTATTTAAAATATGACAGTTATGAGGTTTACATCCTGGGTGTGGGCAAACTGCCCGGACCCTCTCTGTACATCTTTACATCGTGAACAGCCCGGGTTTCCCAAAGGCATTTTTTATTTTTTTTTTACGACTTCGATCTTATTCTTCAGTGAATTGGCTTCAAGAGAATTTGATAAAGTGATTAACAGCATGATTTTGGGAAACCCACATCCACACCAATAAATAAAAACGACACAAAATGGGAGACACAGACTGTACAGACCAACGAGAGTCATCACACTCGGCATGTTATCGACAATAAATCAATAAATCATATCATCTGACGGTAAGCCTTACAACCTTCAAATAAAATAAGAAACAATGCAAGTTTTTAGTTTCACCCACCTCTCTAGGTTGACTCACTCAACTGGCACTTAAACAATAAGTATTCAGCATTAACCCAATGACATTAACTCATTGAAATGACCTGTTTTAAATACCTTTCAATGCTGATGTATGTTGATCAAAGGGGGATGTATTTGTAATGGAAAAAAGTCCACGGTAAACTGGCCCCAATGAGTATTTCTCCAGATCTATTGCTTGATGAAGATGTCAACAGATGATGTCAAACCGAGATGCAAAAAATAAAAAATAAAATAAAACTCTAGCAACATACACCAGTATCTACCTACAAAAGCCAAACAAACTCACACAGCAAAACCACTTTGTGCACAGCTTTAAGAAAAAAAAAAAAAAAAAAGACAAGTGAAATATTATTTTTTTCAGCAATAAATCACCAAACAATTTCTTATTACAATAGGAATAAATAAAGCCACACTGAATGTTTGTAAACACTCCTATGTCTGGATTCAGTGTGGTCTGTTATAACTTAACATAAAAAACACATATTAGCAGGAAAAGAAAGCAGAGCCAACTTTGGTTTTGTTACAGAAAATTAAAAACAAGGACAAAATGAAAGCATAAGTGCCTATACTTTTATAGATACACATTTTTATACATTATTTTGGAAAACCCTCCTTTTTTGTCTCAGGGGTTTTGCAGATATTAATACTGAACTTAATACAGAAGAGTTAACACAATACAGACATCTATTGCAGTACCAGGTACGTACATGCCTTTTTTTAAAAATACGGCTACAACACAAGTCTTCATAAATAGTTGCATAAATGTTAAAGCTGCAACATTGCACATGAGAACTGATGCAAAATACGAGTGCAATTCTAGTAGCTGTTTGTTCGAAGTGAAGATCCAGCCGCTGAGGGTCTGCGGGGGGGGGGACTGACGCACCTCACCGGCTGCATGGACTCACTAATACTCGGCGAAAGGAAATAGCTTTTGTTCGTTTGAGATAAATTCTTCAAAATGAGAATGAAAAGCAGGAAAACATTATTTACAAATAAGGCGGATGCAGGTAGAAATCTAAGAAGCTTTGCCAAATATACTTGTTGCCAAGTGGCTTTAATGCTCGTTCAAGTTATTTTAGTTTCTCTTAGTGTCACAAACTAAAAATCATTTAATCTTTCAAACTGAAGTGGGTGAATAAAGCAAACTATTGCACTGAATGTAACTTTTAATGTCTTTCTGGAAAAGGTGGTTTTGGTAGACGTCTTGTTCCAGAGGAAGTGGCCCCTGCTGATGGGCGCCACCCGATCCACACATCTCATTCGTCTGGTTTCCTTTCTGCTTAATAACGACCCTTTGTTTCCCAAAAGGTATGAATAAAGACAGTTCTCTGTTTCCTCACTGTACATGGTTTCATTTACAAAAAGTAATCTCTCGTTACAAAAAAAACATTTTCTTGTGTTCAACCGAAAGCAGCCTGAATTATTCTTATTATACAGTATTCTGTTTTCTTTGTTTAACACTGTCCAAGACTTGCTCACGCTGGCTTGTTGAGAAAGCTTGGTTTTCTCCCTGCTGAGTCCAGGTTTGAAATCCCAAACAGATTTCAAGAGTTCATTTTGTTGTGCAGGCATAATGACAATATGCCAGGGTTAAGGAGGGGAGTGGGGGACGAGTCAAAGGGTTTTATCGGCAGAGGTCAATCAGTCAGCAGCAGCAGGACTTTTTGTGGCTTCGTGAGGGAAAAGGGGATCGTAGTGAAGACATGTTGCTGGCGGGCGGTCCTCTCAGTAGATTTTTTTTTTTTTAAACAAGGATCAAGTGAACAAAGAGCAGCACTGACAGGAACTCCTTCTGTTACATGTGGTTGAGCAGGCGGCTATGAAGGAAGGCCTTAATGGTGCCGATGGGTCGAACGTCGTTCTGGTGTTTCCTCCTCTCGATGAAGGAGATGAGCCTGGAGGTGTCCAGATGCGTGCTGCAATGATTCGGAGATGATGGCAGTGCTGGTGGCTGCGAGTGATTTAAAGTGGCGTGTCCATCGTCTCTGTCCAACACACCTTGAGGCTGGAGCCAGGGCTCCTGCAGGCAGGACGCCGCAGACGGACGTCGCTCCGGCTCACCCTGGAGCAGCAGGCGGACAAAGTCCTTGGCAGCTGGGCTCACACCCTGGAAGTAGTCCTCGGGGAAGCTGAAGTCCAGGCGACAGATGTTTAGACACGTCTCCTCCAGACTCTCATCCAGGAAGGGAGAGGCACCGCTCAGAATAACGTAGGTCACCACTCCTGCAAATCATCCAGATCATGTAAACTGATAAGTTACCAAGGCAACAGATCACCGAGTCAATTCTTTACTTACTTTATAATTAATATACATTTATAGTAAATATTCCAACATATTAACAATTTGTTGATAGTAATATTTATGTAATTTTTTAAAATTGTGCTTTCTCCCAACTCCAATCAGAGAGTGTGAACTTATACCATCCAGCTGTACTGCTGCTACAGACTGAACAGTGTTGCCCTCATGTGGCAAAACATTTTTTGGACACGATCCCACCCTTTGATCTCACCCAAAATGCAATTATTTGTTAGACAGGCAGATAAACGCAGCTGAAAACACAACCTCATTGGTAAAAATAAGATTTCATTCCAATTCACTGTCAGTGTGCATGTTCTCTGTTTGACTTCTCTACAGACCTAAGCTCCAGAGGTCAGACATCAGTGACACAGGCTGACCCAGGACCAGTTCAGGGGCCGAGAACTCTGGGCTCCCCAGCAGAGGATGGACGTAGGAGGAGGGAGGGTTCAGTTGAACAGCATCTCCAAAGTCTGTCAGCTTGATCACCGGCTGCGAGGATGCATGCTCCACCACAATGTTCTCCGGCTGTGGGAGCAGGATACAGGAC
This sequence comes from Pseudochromis fuscus, assembly GCA_900323345.1. NCBI lineage: Eukaryota > Metazoa > Chordata > Actinopteri > Pseudochromidae > Pseudochromis > Pseudochromis fuscus. The sequence goes on from OOFC01048851.1 coordinate 33,373, forward strand.
ACAGAGAAACATCTTTAACACCAGCAACACCACTATGGAGGTCTAGTTTATGGTGTTGAAAGAGGTTTACTGAGTCTTATGAAGAATTTACTGGTAAAGAAACACTTTCTGTGCTGCCACCATTTTTATTTTGTAAAACCAACAGTACAAACGCAAAGAATTTCAGGTGAGAAAACCACAAATTATTCTTATTTAAGACGCCAGAAACTTTTGCTATTGACTTCAACAATAAATGACTTGATTAAATAGCACAATAGGAAAATTAAGTAAGAAAACAGCAGCAAAAATGCCTCTTTACTTTGAGATCAAGGTGTGCTATCCTCCAGCTGTGCAGGTAATGAAGAGCTTCAAGAATATCTCTGAGGTATAAAGCCACCTTCTCCTCCGTCAGGTTGCCCCAGCTCACTACGTAGTCCAGGAAGCGTCCCTGGTCTGCCCTGAAAACAGAAACACAGGATGCATCAGTGTGTCGTTAGTCAGTCAAAAAAAAATCAGTGTGTTCATATTTTTAAACAACTTACATCTCCAGCACGAGTACGTAGCTATTGGCTGTCTCGTATGTGTCCAGCAGCTTGACCAGGTTGGGATGGTCCAGAGACTGGAGGAGGCGGATCTCCTGCAGAACCTGTTCCCGACGCAGCAGCTTCTTGTTAATGTGTTTTGCTGCAACTGTGCGTTTACTCCCTCGCTGGTCGCACCGCTTAGTCACCGAGAACCGGCCCCTACAGAGCAGAAAGGAGGGTGAGCAGAGGTAAATACCTGATATCATGTGGTATCATGAGGATCGGGGAATCAGACATTTTATTCATGTTTTATTCCTGTTTATTATCAGGTTTTCTGGATCGTAGGAACATTTCACAATTCTTCAGTGGATGTCTTGTGTGAGGTGTGGTAGTTATAGTTATATTTACTGGATCATGCACTTGAATTCATAATTATTTTCATTAGCTCATCCAAATTAGGAAAAATCACATTTTCTCCTGACATCTTATCTGCTACAGCTGCAGCCACTAGTAATTAACTCAGTAATACAGTGATTTTATTAGATTATTGATATCTACTATTATTTGATTTAGTAAAAAGCAGCATGACAGACTTAAGGTTTCATCAGTGCGTTCGTACCTTCCTAGCTCTGTAATTTCTGTGTAGTGGGACTCGAAGCTGTTTCTCCAGAGGACTTCACTGCCATCATCGGGGGTTCCTGTGAACACATTGTTTTCACATTGGGACAAATATACAAACCAAAACACAGCCAAAAAATTCAATTATGGTGTTACATGTTTAAAACAATTGAAATCTGTAGCGCAAATAAAAGAAAAACCTTTTGGGAAAATACTGTAAAAAAACAATAATTTACAAAAAAACAACACTATTGAAAAATTTTCTTGTAAATATGTACAACATATACTGAAACATACTCAAATATATTTTGTAAAATTACAGAACCATCATTATACTATTAATTATCACATTTTTTGTGTATTGTAAAAAATAGAGTAAAAAAAATAAAAACATTACTTTGAATTTACTTGACAAACCAACAGTCTATGCCATGACAGCACTTTTACCTGAGACGCTAAGGCTGGCGGATGAGGTGACGGTGCCTGTTATGTTTGTGGCAACACAGGTGTACACACCACTGTCCTCCACAGACGCTGACAGGATACGCAAGGACGCTTCTCCTGTCTCACTGTGGAGACAAACAATGAACAACACAAAATACACACAATGTGTTGGTGAATGGTGGCAGATGTACAGCACCATCTGAGCTCCTGTCATGTCCTCACTGTGTCTTTAACTGTGCTTGTTAAGAGCATGTATCCATTCTTACAATAGTTTGGGTCTAGTCATATTTACATTTATTCATTTTAAATTTCTCTTAAGTCCTCTTGCACATTTCAATAAGTTATTGCTTTCCCTGTTGTTGTTTTATACTATACATTATTCGTATTTTATTGTATTTTTTACTGTACATATTCTATATTTCTGATATTTTTTTTACTAATTGCTTCTGTGTCTTCAGTGTTGGTTGTCTTGTGGGGTTATTTGTGTATTGTTGTTGTCGTAACAAAGTAATTTTTTGTAAAGAATCAATAAAGTATCTATTGTATTGTATTACATTGTATTCTATTTCAGAAATACAAACTGATCATGTTTCGGTGAGGCCTAAAAACAACAGATATACTGTACCTGTACGTGATGCTGTAGCGTCCGTTGTTACTCAGAGTGTTGTTGTCAGGTCCACGCCAGGTAACGGTGGCCCGAGGTCGACCACACACTTTACACCTCAGAGTAACATTGTCGCCATTCTCACATGCTGTGTCACTGACAGGGACGAGGAACTCTGGAGGAGCTGGGGAAAAAAGGAAGTGCAGGTTAAAATTTCAAAGTAAGAGCCCATGTCAGGATGCAAAAATGTAGAAAATTGGATTATAAAAAATGAGATGTGTTCATACCATCATAGATGAAGTTGGGATTTAGAAGCTGGAAAAAAAATAAGAACAAAATTAGATTTCACGCACAAATTTAAATACAGAACAAATTAATTTTCACTCGTTATCTTCACAGTTTCCACCTTCACAGAGACTTTGTTGGACAGGCTGTCCTGAGACTTGCGGTAGCCATTTTCCAGTTTCCTGCCCTCCTTGTCTCTTTTCTCAGATTTTCGGCGGATACGAAGCGCAGTGTGCCATGATAATGATTTTCTGAAGGGAAAAAAACGAATCTGTAATTCCACCTTTGCATAATCCTTTGTTTCCACCACAAGGAAAACATCACTTATTCTTACTTGATGGTTCCTTCAGGGAGCTCGGGTGTGATGGAGGATGAGGTATGTCCTAATACGTAGCCAGGGATCCAGCCCTCCGCGGCGGGGCAGTGCTCATTGGCTGCTCGGTACACTAGGAACATGTTCTGCTGGTTGCTGGCTAGCATCTGGACCACCTCGCCCTGCACCACACTGATCTCATCCTCCTTCACCGCCACATAGTCCTGGGTCACCAACATGGTGGACACGCTGCTGCTGCTACTGCTTTCACTCTGTCGGAGATGAGCATTGAAAAAAACTTTAGACGCACAACAGCGGCACAGTATGACACTTCACACACAAAACAAACACACAAAATACAGAAAATAACACATTTTTTTTTTGAATAGGGAAGTACACAAGTGCTACTTCACACCCTTAAAATGCATGACAGGATTTACAGAAACACACACACGACATTGCCTAATGCATGCAGCAATGGCAGCATTATGAAATGCTTTCTGAAGTATAAAAACACTTGTTTATGTTAGGTGATGACAATACAAGTCACTATGACAGTTGTAAAGCAGAAGTTATGATCCTCAGGCCAGAGATGCTGAAATACAGAACTTTATGTGTCCGTGGAAAGAGTGGAGATGAAAATTTCAGAGACAGGGTAAAGTTGTAGGAAGCCGACAGCAGCAGACAAAAGCATCTTACAAGAAAAAGTGGGAAGGGCGGTAAAATGTGCAAGAGCTCTTCAAAGGTTTTGAGCAAAGATCAGTGATGGTCCTTGCAGCAGGTCTAGTCCTCACTTGATAATCCCAGGGAGGTATTAATAAAATAGAGAAATGGTTTTTGTACCGAATTGAAGCTGTTAGTGTTGATTAGAGTTGAAAAGCAAACTCACACTGAAGCTCAGAGAGAAAATCTTAAAAAAGCAGGTACGACAGTTGCTCAGTGGGTCAGGTCCACATTGTTAGTACATTCTGGGAGAGCAGAAAGTTCTCTCTCACACACACTGTTGGTGAAGTTAGTGCACTCAGATAGCCGTTAATCTCCAGTCAGTCAGGGGTTCAGCAGGAGTAGTCGTTGCATGTACAAGCCATTCTTAGAGCCAGCAGCAGGATGACTGACTGGTAGTCAGTCAGTGAGGCCGGGTTAGTGACTAGTGAGAAGGCCTCACTGAAGCCTGGGCCTTGATTTAGCATCTTACCCCGTTGCTCTGGGTGGAGTGTATGGACTGCTCGCTGGTGGAGGAGCAGGTGCTCATGCGGTCTATGTCCTTACTATGGTTGGAGTGGCGGTGATGAGAGGGCGTCCCGTGACTTCCTCTGCCCAAAGAGTCACCTCCACCACCATTGTCACTGGGGTAGGAGAAAGAACCAGGCCTGCTGGCGGGAGAGGGAGGCATAGGGGGGACGATAGCCCAGAAAGCGTTGCTTTTATGAGCTGGGCTGGATGGGACGAATGCTTCCTTCCCACCTCCTCCGGGGGTCTGAGGTGAAATCAGGGGAGACACTGTCCCAACTCGAGGGCTTTTCAGAGAAAAATTCAGAGGAGCCACTGGCACCTGTGGTATACCAGCTGTTTGATGCTTCTGCGTCTCTTTGTAGCCTCCCAGAGCTTGTCTCATACTGCAGTCCATACCACCTGAAGGCCTGTTACTGTTATTACTGTTACTTCCATGAGGATTATCCAGCATCCTCATCTTAGGGACCTCTGAAGCTAACAGCTCTCCATTTGTTGTGCTGTCTGAATATGGGTTGGAGGGGAGGGACGGGGGAGACTGTGGGTGGCAGGGTGACCACATACCTGCTGATCTGTCGGGCCCCTCGGGGCCCGGGGGGTGGTGGTGGTGGACAGGCTGTGGGAGGCGTGACGATGGCTGGGGGATACGGGATGGTCGAGAACGAGGGCCGCACAAGGAGGAGGAGTTACCCCCTGATCCTCCAGAGCCTCCACCGCCACCTCCTCCTCCCATGTTGGAGGTACTGTTGGAGCTGCTGCCTCCTGGGAGGCCTGCAGTACTACTGCTGCTACTGCTGGGTGGACCGCCTGGTCCTCCACCACCCACATGGTTCCTCTGGTACTCTATGGGTGATGTCAAAGCTGTGGGAGAGGACAAAGGTTTTCCCCATGTTAGTGATTGAAGAAAACAGATTATCTACCTCCACCTCTTACTCTACCAAGCTCAGCAACATCTTACCGTTGAGGAAATTGCGCTGGTTCTCTAGGATCTGGCTGACCTGGTGGACCCAGACATGACTGACTCCGGGGCTCGGTGAATGGAGGGTGTACCTCTCCACGTTACCACTAGATGATCTGGAGGTCAGTGTGAACTTGCAGGGGTCATCTGTGTTTTCTTCTAGACCCAACCAGCTCACCTGGAGCGACGGGGAAAAGAAATTTTTGTTTGTGAGATTTACAAAACAAATCTGAGTAATTGATTAAAAAAATACAACCCACAGCAACTGAGTATGCAATCCATTCATGTTAATAACACTTTGGGGAGGCTTTCAGCATTTTGATTAAGAAGCACTCACCTTGATGCTGTTCTTGAAGAGGTAGCCAGGAGTGGAGAAGCCCTTCTTTTTGTCCAGGGGCTCGCTGAAGATGACTATCTGTTCAAACAAAAAGACTCTCCTCTCTTTCATTCTTGACAGAAGCCCGCCGTCTTGGTCTGAAACCATGAAGGTGTCTTGTAGGATCAATCTGCCCTGAGCCACAATTTTACCCTGAGGACAGAAGGAGAGCAGAAGAATTAAAAGAAAGACACAGACAGTGGAGAAGAGGACGTCCTTTTGAGTTTTCAAGAGGAAATGAACAATGTCTGTTGTCTTGAGGGGTTGTCTGTGTTTTTATTGTTGCTGCTGTAACTAATTTCCTGTGAAGGATCAATCTATCTATCTATCTATCTATCTATAAAAATGGGTGCACGCTGACACCTAGTGACAGCTGACTGGAACTACAGATTAATTTCTGCACTATATAACTATTACTACATAATAATTATTATTTCCTCTACCGAGCGTATGACGAGCAGACTTACATCGAAGCCTTGAAGGCGCCCAACATTCATCATGTCATTGCAGCGCTTGGGGACCACGCACATCACTTCTACAGCTTTCTGCAGTGCAACACGAGAGTAGAAAAAGCTTTAAAACAAAGTGCTTGCATGAGTCTGAAGATTTTAATCTAGTTCATAAAGCCCACACAGGTATACACAAGACATTATCTACTGTACCTCCAGCTCTGTCGTATCTGCTCCAGCCTTCTTCGAAACTTTGAGAAGATCCTGGAAATTAGTTAAAATGTAAAGAGAAAAGTCAATTGTGCTGATTAATATAAAGATCACTTCAATTTTTAGCATAACGCAGACAGCAAATGTGACAAACACAAAGTATTTACCTTCAGTAGAAGCTGGTACTTCATTATGCGTTGGACAGGTTTGATTAGCAGGTCAGTGATCTGCAATCTGTGTCCCAACCTCTGTTTAAGGTCCTGATGAAAAATAAAAATAAATGACCTCAAGGTAATAACTAATCACACAGATAGTACAACATTATTGATCGGAGGTAGAGGGTGTAAATTCATTTCATAATTTTACCTCAAAGTAAGTCTCAATATACTCTGAGACGATGTGCTCAGATTTCGGCTTATTCTGGCAGTACACGATGTACATGTGCAGCCTCCGCTCCTGTGAATGTAACAACACCAGAAAACTGAGCAACTTTTATCTTCAGAAAAAATAACTTAGAACTTATTGTTTCCTTGCTCTGGTTAAAATTCTATGAAATGTACTTGATAATTCACCGTGATGCAAAACAAATGTGAACAGCTCTTACCTGTTTGACAAACAGAGAAGCCAACCTGTCAGGATCCTCCAAACACTTTTCAAGCTCTCCCAGGAAAAAACTGTGAACGGACCAAGAGAAACATAAATGAACCTGCCAAGAAGCACACTGAAGGACTTCATCTGTGTCTATCCTGATAGAAGCACATTCATTATTTTGTACACGCGAGCAAACAATACAGCTTAAGTGAAGAAGCCTACTCTTTGTGCCAGTCATAGATCTGATGGATGTTTCCAAAGACAATCTTGTCTTTTCCTCTCATGTCATCTGGGACTCCTTCCTCTTTCATCCTGCTCATGTAGCCCTGAGGGGGGGAAAATCAGCTCATTTGTAAAAGTAAACACTGACCACAAAATGATGCCTCAATTTTATTTTCTTTACGCCTGATTATGTTGATTTGTTGTTCTTTAAAAAAAAAAAAAAAACATTTACCTCCACCACTGATCCCAGGTCCCTGACATAGTCTCTTTCAGTCTCCACCAGCTCCAGCAGCACGTAACTGCCAGACGGAAAACAGAAATTGTCACTGTGTAATACAAATGTAACGCTCGGCCGTGGATGAGCATCAGAAGTGTTCCATATAAGAGCACAAATGAAGACAAACGTGATTAATTGACTGAACTCAAGCGGCTTTTGTTTATCAAAACACTAACAAGACACGGGCGAATAACTCACTGTCTCCTCTTGAGGAAGCCAGATTTGCGCTCCTCCACCTCATCAATGGGTGAGGAGGAGGAGAGGAGGGAGTTGTCAGAGGGGTTGAGAGAGGGAGAGCTGCTGTCGCCTTGCTCCACTGATAGAGAACTGGGACGGTCTTCCAGTGACTGAGAAAAGAGGAGCAGAAGGAGGATAAAGAGAGAACGGGGTAAAAAACAAACAGAATTACCACAGTGCAGTATGTTCATTACGTAATTTACCTTCATCAAAACAAAGCATGTATGTAGACTAGTACGCATAAATACATTGGGGATACTGTCCAGAGTGGACAGAGAGGACAGCTGGCATACTGAGTCACAGTGCTGACAGATGACTAGTCGGCCATGATGCCACCACAAAATAATGTGCGCGTGCGTCTTTGCATGTGCATCTGTCAGAATTGTTCTGCGTGCACATTTGCAAGAGTGTTGTTCATAATTTCTATCTCACCATCTTGCTCTTCACCAGCTCTTCGATGGCACTGACCAGCTCAGCAGCGCTAGGCGTCTCTGAACTATTCGGACGAGCAGACAGGCGAGACGAAGACTGAAAGAGAGAGGGACAGGAAAATGAAAGAATTAGTGGTCGGCCTTCAAAACAAATGTAAAAGTTGACTTGTTGCATGCGTTCAGGAGTCATACAATCTCAGTGGCTACTGCTGTGTATGAGATCAGGCTCACCATTGTTGTGTTTGGACCCCCCGATATTCCACATGTCCAAATAAGGACTTGCGTGTGATCTCCCTAATAAAAGGGTTAATTGGGGGCCAAGTTGGAGCCAATCACAGGCTGGTCTTAGGGAAACAGGGGGGGTCATGAGGTAGGTTAAGGTCAAGGGCAAACTCTGGGATTGGCGTGCTCTTCAGACACACGCCCCATGATTGGTCAAGCAACTTAAATACAGCAAACAGTGTTGCTTAATACTCCATTGGACAGAGAGTTTGCCTCAGTAACAGGGAAAGATGGAACCTCAGTACACAACCAGTTATTCCCACAGACGCCTTGATACTGCAGAAACATGTGAATGGAGTATTCACTTCAGCAACCAAGGGAATGAAAGTTAGTTCGTGAAAGACAGAAAAGAAAAAGTGAAATGAAGAAAGGATCCGACGTGGAGATGAGTAAGTGGTTTTACATGGAGAGATGGGGAAACTGGGAGAGCAGAGAGGCAGAACAGAAATCAACATAATGCTGAAGGAAGGAACATGCAACCATTAAGAAAATAAGAGAAAAAAAGAAAAGTTATTAGTGGCAAAATAAAAGATTTTGTTGTACAGCTGTAGACACTAAGTGGATTAAAGGTGATGTTTATACACCATGGGATCAAAGAAAAAACTGGCTTTGTAAATTAGGATTATGGGGGCAGAAAGTAATTAACAACAAATTGTTTTTCCTTTACATCTATAAATCTAAGTTTAACAATTAAAGAACTTTTAGAAGCATAATGGTACATTCATTTGATTTGTGTGTACCATAGTCTGTAAATAGAACTAGCCACGCCCCCTAAAGCTTCCTCTTTTTGAAGCTTAATATTTACTTAAGGAGAGCTGACTTTATCTAATGACATCACAATGACACAAAAATTAATTGAGTATTTCATGATTAAACATGATGATTTTTGAATTGAAGTTAACTGGAGTCAGCACCTGGTGGTCATCAGGAGTATTGCACTTTTTTGCCCGTCTGTATTGGCTTCATATTTGAGGCCAGAGTTGCGTCGTCCGTTTCTATTTACAGTCTATGGTCATGTGATTCCTGTATTTTTAAGCCATCATATTACTAATGAAGCAAAACTATACACAGCACATAAATCTAGTTTGTTGAGTTTAAGCATTAAATTCCCAACCACTGTTTGTCTTTGTGGTTTTGTGTAGGTCGTTTTCTGTCTGTGACCATCTACAGTTATGTATGTGCACATGTGTTGAGATCATCCTCTGTCACCACCTTGTCATCCTGGGAGTCTGGCTGCAGCAGGCTGTGTTGCTGTATGGGCATAGGGGGAGGTAGAGGGACGGCATCGGCGCCCTCCTCTCCTTCCTCCTCGCCGCAGCTCTGCATGCCCGATGAAGAAGACTTGGACAGGGTGCCACTGCTCAGCCCCTCATTACGCATACGCTGGAGAGAAAGAAGGACCAGTAATTAATCCACTTGTAGGTCAGAATCAAAACTAGGTCTCTATGTTGCGACAGGGTCACAGTTATCTACAGTTTCACAGCCTCTGGTGTTACCTCCTCCAGGGTCTCATCCTGTGGTGTGGCGGCGCTGTCGTCGGAGTCCTTCTGTGAGCCGGGAATTGCGTCCATGTTCTTTCTTGTGCCGTCGCGGTTCTTCTTGTGCTTGTGGGCAAGCTTCTTGACGTGACCGTCGGCTTTGCCGGAGCTGAGCCGTCGTACGGGACTCGTCAGCCACTTCCTTAAAGTGTTCCCAGGACGTTTGGGGCCCGGCGAGCTGTGAGGACCCAGGGTGTGGCTGGAGCCGGGCTGCAGGGCGTCATTGCTGGATACCGACAAGGTGTCTGAAAATGAGCAGAAAAGAGACAACAACATGGTTGATAAAGACATACACACCAGCAAAAAAGCACAATCTGTGTTCCAAGTGTAGACAACCAGTGTTAACCCAACAAAAATCTGATCTCGCTATTAGCTGTGAATTGATTGGCAGGTTTAATTCATGGACTAACACTAGACAACTAATCCCTGTGATTAATCCTGCCTAATAGTGCTATTAAAGGTTTGTTTATATCCCAAATGCTTGTAAATACAGAAGCAAGAGTCCAATATGAAAGTTGTCATTCACGTCAATCAAATCTGAAATCAAATGAATCCTTTCTTTCTGCTTTGGAAAAGAATTACAAGCAGCTAATTACAGAGTATCCACCGTCTGTGCATATGTGAGACTGTGTGAGTCAGAGAAAACTGAAAAACAGTCAATATATGATGAAGATTCGTTGTGTATTTATTTGTTTGTGCAGGGCTTGTATGTGTTATGTGCAGTAGGCAGGCTGGCCTCCTCCTCACAGTGATGACAGCTCCTCAGGGAATCTGTAGGAGGAAAGCTCCTCTTCAACTAGAAATGGAGCGGCCAGATAATAATACAGGATGAAGGGATGCTTGAGGCTTTGTCTGAAAACTTCAAAGATACATCCACCTGTCTGTCCCACCTGTCTCTCTTCAGTCACTCCTTCTCTCCTTCCTTTATCTATTTAACCTAAACCCTCTTTCTTCTCCATTGTGCCACCTTTCTCTCTTTGGGTTTGTTTATAGTCATCATTAAAAACGGTGGTAACACAGAAGAAACAAAACCTCTGGACTATATCAATAAATTAGTCTTGGGATGATGAGGTTGAAGTTGGATTTATCTGTGTGCACTTTCACAACGCCCAACATGACCTCAAGTGTTACACCACACAATGTTCCTCGGACAGAACCTTTCACCTTCTGGGAAACTTCGCAGTTTGCAAGCCTGATTTAAAAGTAACCTTCACTGTGCTGCCTACACAAGAAAGCAAGATATGAGTTTATACTTTATTACTTAATTCAGCATTGGTCATACTGCCTTGCACAACACAGCATGTGCTTAGTGCTATAACATACTGGATGTTGCACAAGCACTTTATTGTAGTGGATAATCCAATTAACACTTGTATTGTACTTACATTGAATATATACATTTCTATTATATTCCCACTGTAAATAGAGGTCTATCTTCAATTTGTTGAATCACATCATTTTGTATCGTATCGTATCGTATCGTATCGTATCGTATCGTATCATATCATATCGTGTGACAAACAACATCAGTAATCACTCAAAAAGAGAAGAATATCTGTTGTGGATCACTTTAAAGGCAAAGATGACCAAAACAGTGGTTTAACTAAATTATAAAATGTATTTCTTGGTTGGGAAAGAACTCATGTGATGTCGTTCTTATTGTGGACATTAGCACATGACTAACAAGTGCATCTGTATGGGGGCTGGAGTTGAGTCAAGGGCAAAACTCTCCACCTACATCACTCTGCTTTGAATTGTTTGCATCAATACAAGATGAGCTTCAAAGTAAGATGGAGAGAAGAAACGATCAACTATTATTTTCGGTCTGAATATAAGACACAAGCAATAAAATTTACAATACTGTGCAGTCTAAAGAATATGAGGTTTAGTGTCTTTGTCATTGAGCTATTGAAGTGGTCAATAAGCTGCAGCTGCTAAAGCTTCAACCATGTGACCGATCCAAAAGGCTGTTATGAATGGCAGGTGTGGAAGTTCTGCGCTCCTTCATTCGACACTTTCACACAGCCTGAATAATATGCATCTGCATGTGAATGTGCATGTCAGTCATTGAGTTTCTGAAGGACTTATGTTTACTGCTTATCTGAAGCATGTGTTCTAACATTGCATGCGAGGGAAGAAAAAACAGAACAGTACTAAGAATAACAAGCATCTCCCACATCAGGCACCATGAAGACTCTGAAGCCATCTTCCTCGAGACTCCCCCGGAGATTGTCACTATAATATCAGTGATAAAAGTCATCATTTTTCAGTCTCAGCAATGCTTAAGGTGCCCAAATAAAGATTTTACAGGTGGACAGTAATGTAGTGACCCGGCAGAGAAAATGTTTTAATCCTATGTTCATAGTGAAATACATATTTTACAAGACAAAATCTAAACTTCATGTGTATCTAAATATATAAACTGTATCATAGTATAAAGACAATAGAAGGTGTGGCAGGATTGTTTGTTTTGCTTGAGGGCAACTGGATGGAAGATGGCTGAACTTCATAGTTTAGAATAGATTTCAGGAAAGCTGTGTGATAAACCTGCCTCCAACCTCTCCCCTGCAGTACTAAATGAAAACCAGAGTAACAACTGCTGGTTACGATACAGCCCAGGAATGTTGTAGTCATGGGTGCATTCATGGATCCTATTTGTGGCTGTAACTCTAATGACTCAGAATACCTTTGCGTTTGTTGGTCTCTACAGACTACCAAACCCTTCATTTATGAGTTCTGTATACTTCCGTAAAAAAACATTTTATCCATTATTCAAACTAAAAGGAAAAACTCCAGATGTTGGCTTTTACTTATTAGTGTTTAAAATGTTGAATAGTTGGGAAAGACATCTCTAAGTGGACACTTAAGCATCACACGACTGTTGTTCTCCAACATAAACTAGACCCTTTTGTTTTTTTTTAGTTTTACTGCCAGGACACACGGTGACCTACAGCAAACACCAACTTGCACTTAGGTGGAAACTTGATCTTTCAAAGGGAACAAATCAGGGAAGCAGGCAGAAGTCAGGGCTTCTCATGTGGAGCAAACAGACCGTGGTTCCTGTCAACATGCTGAGGTCACAACCCAACATGTAGCTCTGCTGTTAGCAAGTAGGTATCAGCTATTACACAAGGCTGTGAGGAAAGTATAGAAAGCAGTTCACAGTTCTGTATCTGATCCAAAAGAATCATCATATCCCTTTGAAAGCCACTAAAACACTGTGTTTGTAAAAGCAGCTGTGAGGGTCCACTACTCATGTATTGTGATTACATTATGTAAAATATCAATCACTTGTCCCACATGGTTGATCAGACTCCATTTAAGCTGGACAAGCTGTTGGTGGCATCTGCATGCTGTGGTTGGACTGAAGAGGTCGCGCTAACAGGAGTGTAAATGGGTGAAACATGGGGTCAGTAGCCTTGACACATTCCTCCTTAGTGGAAAATAACTCATCACACACACACACACACACACACACACACACACACAGAGGGCACGACCTTTTCCCTTTTGCACTGCAGGGCGCCTTTCATTGTGGAGACACCTCAGGAACAGCTGGTTCTCACTCAGAGGACACACAGGGCAGAAAAGAATTACTTTGGACTCTCACGTAATCATTCAACCAAGATAAGATAAGAAAAAAAATCAATTGAAGTATATATTAAGACATTGTGCTTAGAGATGTGTCCATGCTGCAAATGCAATAAGTTTCTGAAGACAAAGTTAATATTTCCTTGCGTACACAAACTCCCTCAGAAGAAAACATCCATCAAAAAACAAAAAAAAAATAAAATCATAAAGTTTACTGAAATACAGACACAAATCTTGATTGTCTGCATTGGGTTTTCAAACATGCTGTAATATGCTTTGCTTATCATTATCCTTTATTCAAGTGGAAACTGCCTCTTTGGAGCTATTTTAAAATCAAAAGAAGATTCAGAAGATTGATTTAATGCTTCACACCACTGAAGCGACTGTGAGGATCATTGCAGTAGCACAGACTGTGATAACACTGTCTGTGTGCATGCCTTTTACATGCATGCCTCTGTATGCATACAACATGTACTGTGCACATACTGTATATCTACTAAAATATCCACTACTGTCTGCACCATTCTGCTCATATGTACAACAGCTGGCAAAGATAAATCAGGTTTGCATTTAACATCCTAATAATACTGTCCTCTCAGTTTGCCAATTTATGTGCAAGCTACTGACTCAATATAATAATTCAGTCACTGCTCGTGTACAGTGCTGTAAAGAACATGCTAGATTTATAACCGTGTGTCTCAGAATAGAGGTGGGGGGAGTGGTTATTGTACAACTGCAGTGATCCCAAAAGTCTGTGCAGCTCCACAGAAACATGCCTGGGATTCCAGAGGTGTCACCAGGGGAGCATCTTTTGGTGTGGTCTCATCTCCCCCCCAGGAGAAGCGATACAAACGCACACACAGACGCACAAACATCAGTCGGCGTGGTTGGAGATGAGCTTTTAGGGGCGGAGGTGCAGCGTGTGGGAAAGCTCCGGGGGATTTGGCGAGATGATCTGTAAAAATGTGGACGAGGCTAGAGAGGGCTTGCCACCAACAGCCATAGTTAGGGAGGGAGTGGTGATGGGATGGGAGTGTTTAGAGACCACCCACCACATATTGGAGCAGCCTTGTCTGATATTTTTTAATTCTTGGATGCAACTTTGAAAACATCCAACAGAAAAGAGGTGGCATTGTGAAGGGCTCCACATTTTTCTATTATATTCAGTTTGAACTCTTTTTTTTCTTCTTTTCTCTCTGGAGTCTGCAATAACACCCTCTGCCCATCTGTGCTGCACCAGCTTGACCTAGCACACGTACAGGAACAAAGATATAATCTTGTCAATGTGATTTCAGTAGATTTAATATCTCATCACATAAGGGTGCATTCACTAAATTACTTTCACCGCCATAATGCCACCACATAATCCGCAGTTGATCAGTAAAACTACCGCAGGAAAACACATGTAAAAATAGATGTAGAACCAACAAACAGATCAAAATGACAGAAAAACAAAAAAACAAACCATGATTCAACTTTTTGATGCCTTTGAGAAAAAAAACACCTTTATGTTATACGAACACGAGCTCAGATTTGGTCACCTTACCATCAAAGTTTCTTTATATTCCCAGCATGACAAGATGAACAATTACCAAACTAGTAAACTAGGACAACTCATCATCTTTTTTTGAAATGTAAAAAACACAAAATCTAATTCATCTCCACACAACAAGCAAATACAGCATTTCAAAGCAGCAGAGCAAGAACTTTACTTGTGCCCCACATATCACGTCTGTCCTCATGCACCTACCCAGATCCAGCAGCCAGAACTTGCAGTTGTCAGAGTGTCCTCCCTGTGCTGAATCCATTGAGCAAAACGGGTTTAAAGACACTAAGGACTCAATCCCACGAGCCATGTCAGTCAAATATCAAGACTCTGGATATATCTGGCTTGAAATACTCCCTTCACAGTATCTCCACAGGCATGACAACCAGCTTTAAAATCCCGTGCAAATCCTGAACTGTAATGATTTGTAGTTATTGATAAAAATAATTCTGCAGTAGCGACGTCGCTGAAAATCCAGAGAGACCGAGAGAGAGAGTCAAGTCCAGTGTGAGAAACAACGAGAAAAAGTGAAATGCAGCATTAGAGAGTAGGATGTATTCTCTCTCTTTCTTTGTATCTCCTTCCTCCTCTCACTCCCTCGCTGGTGAGTGGGCTGCTCTGAGGATATTGGGCAAACCTCCACTGTGCCTCTCCTTTTCCAAGGGGATGTCTGGAAACATGCAGTACATCTACCGTATTACCCTTTGTAGAGGCACCCACTCAGCTTGTGTGGGCGGGTGCATATTTCACAGGCATTAGGATGCATACAAGTTGTGCAGTATGCCTGGAACAAATATAGACTTGGTTATGAAATCTAAGAAAAGTGAACAAAAAAAATAAAAATCTGTGCTTTCTCAGTGGTTGACTACACACACACACAAACACACACACTTCAGATTTTTTTCTCTGTAAGTCTTAATCATCAGTTTAGCTTTTGAAGGTCTTCATCATCTTTATCTGACAATGTCCTTATGAGCACTCTGCAGAGTAAAGCAACTATTCAGGCTCGATGCACAAAGATCTCCCTGTTTAACTGTGAGTGTGTGTCTGTGTGTGTCCCTGGACTCCAAACACACTTTCTCCTGTCAGCACGGGCACACAGATGCACATTAACTGGCCTGCACTGACTCCTGGTGCTCCTTTTAAAGTCCTCTTTTATTCAATCAATAACACTGTCATTATGTGGATACTTTTGTATTTATTTAATGCCGAGAGCCGCTGAGTATCAACCTGCATGTTGCGTAAAAATGGAAAATTCCAGTAATGAAACGGTGAATAGTGTGTGGATAAAAGATGATGCGAGCTCAATTTAACAGGAATGTGTAGGTTTGCACACTAAAAACTAAAACAACTGTTATTTCCCACTAAAACATCCCATGATCTGAACAGAAAAGCAGCTGCCAGGAATACACTTTGTAGGCTAATTATTGTGCGTGTACCATTTCTATTCTGCTCTGTCAGGCCAGACACAGACATTGCCCCCAACAGTCAATTACTCCTTATTGCGAGAATAAAAGATGAGATGTCCTGGACCTCCTCCCTGAACCGTCACCCTTCCACAGCTTTGGACAAAATGGCCTCCATGGTTGATCAGAAAACAAAACAGCAAAGATTTTTTTTTTTTTTTTTAACTAGAGCAACCCCTGCAGTGCCTTTTCATCACTGGCCACACAAGCACACACACAGATAAAAACTTGCTGGTTAGGTGCAACCAAGGGAAGCAAAGAGACACGAGATGCACTAAAGCTGCAGTAGCTGGGAAATGCTAGTTCTAGTAAATCATTCAGCAAATGCCAAACATTTGTGAGTCCTCTTGTACATCCAGGATTGTGAGCATCCTGTAATTCAAAATACAAACGCAGAGCTTTCTCATACTGACTAAATAGAGGCTGCCAGGAAAATATTTGTATGCTATATCACCATAGAAACAAGCAGTACATCTCTCACACCCACTCTTCCAGATTAAAAAGAGAAAGGCACAAGCAGAAACTTCCATCAAGACGTGATGACAGCAGCTCGTAACTCCAACCAACTACGTGTCAAACAGCGGTCAGGTCTGTAGGTTTGAGCTTTTGTTTTCTTTATTCATTGTTTAGATCATAACTGCAGAGGATTTTGCTCACAAGAAAAATATGCAAATACGCACTATCTGTTTATCTGTCAGATTTATGATGACACCAACACACGGTTCATGTACTGACATGAGAGGAAATACCAACACACAGCAAGACAGTGCTGATATCACTGCCTGATATCACTGATCAGTCCTGGAGGACGAACGACAGAGCGACTGATCGCTTCACATCAATGGTGTAGTTCACCTAATAGAGGAACCAGGCACCATGACAGATTCAGCAACACTCTCTCCCAATTACTGAGTACATTCAGTTGGAAGGTATTTATACTTTTCTTGAGTATTTCCATCTTATACTAATTTATACTTCCACTCTAACACATTTCATATTGATTGTTCTGTTCGTTTTACCACAATTATGTGGCAGCTTCAGTTACTAGTAACTTTACAGATTTAGATTATGTAGATTTAGATACAGAACATATGTTTTTCTACCTTATTATTAACTCCAATTTTACCATCTGTAATATCTAATTGATGGATCTAGAATAACAAATAAATGATTCAGAAATATAATGTGCTTTTCTGTATTTTGGGCCACTCAGGTTAGTGATTACTGACACTCTTTAACCTCTGCATTGTTCTTCCTCAAGTATTAAAGGACAGGATGGAGACAAAGTACTGAAAAGCACTATTCATTTATTAATTGTTACTACCTAGGATTTTCTTGTTATAAAAACATTGTTTATTTATACTATGCACTAAGAGGCAATAATCCTTGATGAGTATTCCAACTCAGGCATGTCAAATTAATCCTACGTGTTGCCATGGACCAAAGCATGTGTGTGTGTGTGTGTGTGTGTGGTGTGTTTGTAATTTTGATGCATACAGTACATTTCAGGGCAGGACATAATTCAACAATATTTCTCTTTCTGTTAACTCCTGCACACACCTACATCCATAAATGCATGTGCCTGTACACCCACTGTGGGAAAAACCATGGGAACCACATTATTACACCTCATAATAAAACCCTTTGGGCACGACAACAGATGCAGATTCTGACATCATTTCTTCTACGATTGCACCCTCACAAGGCCACTGAATATTTCAAAGGTGTTACAGTGGAGGGGCATGCTGGTGCGTGTTTAGGCCAAAATGAGGGTTTGTGACAGTAATAAGATCAGGGGATGTTCACAGTGAGGGGAGTCTGAAGGTTGAAATTATTTAAAGATAATTAAAAGAGAGCTGTGCTTCAAGCGGGCTTTCCAGTTGCATAGCAACACCTAGAAATACATGTTTGTGCTTCCCCAAGCAGCTGTTTAATGAGAACTGGAGGTTCTGCAGGTCACCGATGTTTGCAAACAAAATCACATCATATTATCTTTCCCTCATATTTCAAGTCTCCATATGTGCATGAATGTGACACTCAGCTGGTTAATAAGACTTTAAGATTCTGCACACACCATTACTGTTTCAAATGTGACAGACATCAAGTGTTCGGATGTACCTCACTATGAGAAAGTATTTTTCCGTGCACCTGGTATAATAATTCAGGAAATGATCTCCTACCTTTGTGGTTGAAGAGCCCCTCCATCTCCATGGAGGACCTGGAGTGAGCGATACACAGCATAGAGCAGGGTACAATGCCCTCCTGGGCTGGAGAGCGGTCTGTGGTGCGGACCAGGCACCAGTCCGGCTTGTCGTGGAGTCGCTCTAGAACCTCCACAGTCTGACCTCGGCGGACTGTCAGCTCCCCATTGCTGCCTCCATTACTGGCCACAAAGTCATGGATCACTACTGTCAACTCACAGCCACCAGAGAGCTGGAAGGAAAACAACAGAAATCTCTCAGAGATCGTTCAAGTTTTCATCATATTCAGGACCTAACCTAAACTAGAAAGCACTCCTCAGAGAGCACAAACCTCCATCAAGGCATAGTCAAGATGTACTAACACTGTTGGCCTCTTGTGGTGAAATAGCAACACTACCTTGTTAAGACATTTGGAACAAAACACAAGTAGCAGGGATTTTCTGGATTTTATTCTCTGTAAAAATAAATAAATGAATTTAAAAAATGTGAAAACATAACCTTCTTTGTTGATGAATTGAGGCCAACAAGCATGATCCTCCAACAATATTTAGTGGAATTAACAGAGAATAAAAGCACACATTCCTAAAACATGTCCTTTGCTGACAGCATAGGTAGTCACTGTAAAATGAGCGCGTCCATGCACTTATGATTAGTGACTCATTCTAGCACAACTGAACAAAACGTCACTCTGACGATCTGACCCTGATCATCTGAGTGTCTTTGAAAAGAGGCCAGTATTAGATTGAGGTGGAAGATGATGCAATTAGTCATTTTTCTCACTGACTATTCTAAAGGGTATTTCCTTTTAACATGTCAGTGAAAATGCAGCTGCTTGTCACCATTGACGCCTTATTTCTTATGGCACCACAGCAGATGGTGCGCAAATATTATTATGATATAAACACAAAAACATGTACAGTCTCTGATTGTCTGGGATATGCTTTAAAGTTAACTAGCATCATTGAACACAATGAATCCAAAAGAATACAACTATATCTACTAATGTGTAGCTTGTACTGTCACCTGTGGGTAGAAATGCACCTAATGTCAAACTCTTTAATTTCCTCAGTAATCATTAATAGATAGTAACTTGTATAGTTACATTTTTATCATCAGACATCATCTTTAGTTTGTGTACTCACAAAATGTACAAAGTATTCTGAGCTACAAAACTGTGACTATTTATATCAAACATGTTTACTTGACAATTAATTAAATAAAGTAACATAATAACATTAATCATTGACATTTACACAGTTCATACTTTCCAAGGTTTACAGCTCCTGTAGTTGCTCATGTACTCCTTGGTTACAGTGTTATAAAGCGCACATTAATCATCAAAGCAAAGCCCATTATTTGCAACATACCCTTTGGTAGTGTGGCAAAGCCAGAGAGCTGAGGAGCTGAGAAACGGGACGTGAGCTCCTCTCCTCCAGCCTGGCCATTGTTTTCCACTCCCTCATTGCTGGAGAAGTTTCAAATAACTAACAAACTCTACAGAGCAGTCTGATTTCTACAGCGATCCACGACAATGGTCCTAACTCACACTGAGAGGATGCTCAATAGAAAAATTTTAAGGAAAGCAGTAAAAATTATTCATATTTTAAGAAAGAGCGTCTTCTTTCCAGTCCCAGGTAATAACGAAAAATTATTTGTGATCCATTAAAATGCTCCAAAGCCTGTGAAAAACTTTGCTGTCCACCATAACAGTCAAAAGCACCCCCTCTGTGGATCCTTACAATAAGACCATTGAAGCCTAAACGAATCCTTTTTTCTGTTTCTCTCCCCAGGAGCGGACCGATTCATCCATCCTTGTCTTTCAACAATTGTTTCCTCAATTCATCAAACTAACGTCCATCAGGAAATTAGAGAGAGAGAAAAAAAAAACGCTAACGTTTTTCCGAGATCTAAGGTAAAGCCTAAGATCGATAGCTGTGAGGACTTAAAACTGAGCTCTCCTGTCTGGCATACAGACGAGCATCCTCTGCGAAGAGAGCGTGGGAGGCTGAAGCTGCTGACACACAAGTCAGTCACTAAAGCAGAAACACACACCGGAACATGAGCGCGGACACACACACACACACTCTCGCAGCAACACAAACACACCACTGTCACTGCCTCTTGAATGAAATGTTTCATAGAGTCCTCACGGAGAGAGAGGGGGATAAAGAGATGCTTTCAAAAAGTGAGAATGAGATGCTAATTCGCATTTGCACGTGTTACTGTGTGTTTTGAATCTTTATGCGTGTGAGTTCGCCCTAAACTGTGGGAACAATTGTTGATAAAGGAGCATTTCTGACAATTTTGACTCAAGTGGACACTCCTCCACCTTTAAAACTGAATTTGATGTTGCATGAGTTTGTCTTTGTGCTACTGTGACGGGTAAATAAACACGCTACTTTACTTGTTTTCCTGAGTACGCCACATGTCCATGAGACTGACTGAGCTGGGGGAAGTCCAAGTCAAAGTGTGAAAATAATGGCCTCACGTAAGACTCCGCTGCTCCAGTTTATAATTAGTATGACATAAAAGCATCAAGAGATTTTTCTATCTGCGTGTGCAGTGTGTGTTAGCTTTACAGTTGATCATACTGAGCGTAGGAGGACAGGCCTTCTGTGGTGCTATTACCAGATATAACCACAGCCGATCGTCCCTGCTCCCAGCGAGCAGAGATTTTTGTTCTCCCTCTCTCTCATGCACACACACACACACACACACAAACACACACAAGCTGTTTTAAAGCTCGGTCAGATGGGCTGCTTCTTCCTCCAAACACAACTGAACACTCTCACAGGAAACGACTTCAGGATAGGTGCCTGAATTCAAGTTTCTGACGATCATGCCGTCATGTGACAACACCGTGTGGACCAATAACCAAAAAAGCTACATATCATCTGAATAATACATCAATCTGTAATGGTGTGTATCAGATCAGTGTCTCTACCTTGTCACTGTCCAGTGTGTTCTGGGATGTACGTGAGGCAATAGAGATGGTATCCGGTTGGCTGCTGGCATCTCCCTGGCTGTCCAGCTCCT
Organism: Pseudochromis fuscus; assembly: GCA_900323345.1. Classification (NCBI taxonomy): domain Eukaryota; kingdom Metazoa; phylum Chordata; class Actinopteri; family Pseudochromidae; genus Pseudochromis; species Pseudochromis fuscus. Next base: position 54,781 of record OOFC01048851.1, read on the forward strand.
CCCCATCTCTGCGAGCAGACATGATCATTACAGTTATTATGAATAAAGATTAATTTGCTTATAGTGCAACTTTTATTGTCCTCCACTACAGCTGGAATGATTGGCTGAAGCTGTGCCCGGCTGGAGTATTCATCAATTATCATAAAAGGGATTGAAATTGTGTTACTACTGCTATTTATTTACAACTGTATCAATGTTCAAGCCAAGAGCAAAACACTTCTAACTTACCGTCTGCCTTTATGTTTAGCAGTGGTGGCTTTGGGGATGTGAATGGGCTCCTTCAGTGCTCCACGCAGGTGGACTGTTCGCTCCTGAATGACCTCCCTAATGTGTTTGATCCAGTCCTGCTTGTTCTCAATGCTTGAAGCCTGGGACACAAAACAGATACATGCTAAATTTAGAGGTTCTAGCAGGTTAGCAGTCTTTTTACCCTCTTTTTCAAGTATGGGCAGAAACAGGACATGTTAATAGAGAGGAAAAATAACAGCAATTACCTCAAATGAATTAAGTGCTGGCACAGTGTGCAGGTCAACAGTACAGTGTCTAATTTAGCAAATATAGTTCTGTCTGCTCCCACATGAGTTTGATTCTTGCAAACTTACGCTAGACTGAAATCTATATTCAGACACAATGTGAAGTCACGACAGCAGTGCACCTGAAGTGTCACTGAGCGAATATGGATATTTATTGCATGTATGTACGTCACTGATCCAATGCGTAGACACAGTAGTTAACTTATATCTACCCTCTTCTGAGTCTTCTCCTCATCTTTCACTTAGCAACCTTCAGCGCCAAGAATGGAGTTGAGTTATATAAGATACAATTTAAGATCGTCATTAAAAATTATGTAATAAAAGAGGAAACTGTACAATAGATGCACCACAATCGTAACAGAGGGATTCTTTCTCTCTGTCAGTTAAAAAACAAACAAACACACACACACCCTGCATAAAACACTGCTTCTGACTCACTGCGTGAGAACTACACCAAGTTGCTTGGATTATGCTAATGTTTGTGTGTGATGAGTCAAGTAGCAGAAAGTAACACTCCGCCTCCCGCAAGGAGCGAACTTTCTTGGCTGAACAAAGGGAACTATGTGGGATTTAGTGGGGGTGGGCCATAGACATGAGTGACTCTTTATGTGTGAACACCTTGACCACTCCGGGAGAAGAGGAATCATATGGGGCTATTTTTCCACTTAGTAAAGTGCCAAGTGTAACTGAAGCTGCTTATAATGGAAAAATATTTTGGTTGTTATTTCTAACTTTATTATTTTTAAACGATGCTGGTAATTTGTGTAGAACAACAGAAAGCGCTTGAAGAGCACAAATCTATGAAGGATCTCCATCAGATTTTCTCAGATTGTTGACATTATCCTCCAGATGTTACGTAGATTTGCAACAAAATCCATAAGGACAAAGATTTTTAAAACATTTAAGAGATAGGGATTTTCCAAGATTTGGGAATTTTTTTCAAACAGGGTCCCATCCTATGAGCTCAAAATGTAATAATTTCATTCACTTGAGAATACCCTCTCAAAAAAGTAAATGTAATATGAAAAATGGTCTTGATACCTTGAGAACAATCTTGTTGTCTGAGGTTGGGGTCCTGCCCACCCACAGAGCAAACTTACAGGGATCTCCTTCCACATGTTCTGTCACTCCGAGCTCTGATGTCTGAGGGGATTAAAAACACGAAAACAAATTTAGACGTTTCATTAACAACAACAACATGTGTCTTAATCCAAAGACTCTGATCAAACAGTGCATTTCTTACAAAGAGCTTGCTCTTATAGAGGTATTTGCTGCGTCCATTGGAGTCTTTAACTTCTTTGCTGAACACCAGGGACATCTCAAACAGGAACAGGTGTCGGTCTCGGCCCTTTCGAATCAGAGTCTTGGGATCCCACACCTGGAAGGACTCCTGGAGGATCAACTCTCCCTGGGAGTCAATGTTCCCATCAAAACCTGAAGCAGTGATGAGGAAGAGGAGCGATTTGTTTGTGCGTGGCAAATGGAGGCAAGTTGAAGTAATTTAATAATAAATAAAAGTTATTTATGACTCACTATCTAACTATCAAGATTGAGTGACATAATTTCATTCAAAAAAGCAAAGGGAAAGGGTTAATAATTGGTGAAATCAGACAAGAACACTGAGCAGATGTGTATCAAAAAACATAAACTGATGAAGCAGAAGTGTGTGTGTGGGTGTATGTGTGTACCCACCATCCAGCATAGAGAGGTGCATGGCATCATTGGCTCTCTTGGGCACACTGAGCATCACTTCAAGACCATCCTTGATCTCACCTTTTCCCTCCTCGCAGCATGTCAGCAGCTCCTGTAATGGAAGCACACACACACAAATAAACACAGTGGCATTCAAATAAAGATGTAATCAACACATTAATGATTTTGAGATATGATTAACTTCCTACTTTATGCATATTTTTGCATTTAAATGCTGTACCTTGAGAAGCAGCTGGTACTTTGTGATCCTCTGAACTGGTTTGATCAGGTAAGAGGAGATGGAGTTGGCAAGACGATGCCTTTGTTGGATTTCCTGCACAACGAAAAGGGAAGAGAGCAACGTTTTACACAGGTTGAGATCTTTATTATTCTAATGTGTGTGCTGACGACCTGGAGCTGTGTTTACACCAAACTAAAAAGATGTGATACCCCGCTCATCCTAAATACATTAAGCACTACTCACATCAAAGTAAGGTCCAGCATGTTCCAGGATGAGCTGAGTTGAGTCTGGCTTGTTCTTACAGTAGTTCACATACATCTGGAACTTATCCGCCTAAGCAGAGGGAATAACATCACTATATTACTCACAAGATCTCAGGAAATATTAGATGCTTTAAACAAGTGTCGGATTTCACAGGATGCTTGGATCATATATGTTCAGGTATCTCAACAAGTTATAGATTGAATCTTGCAGAAGAAAAACATGTTGATTAAAGTAAAATAAATCTAATTGAACCAACATTGTGATTACTGAGCTGCAAACTTAAAAGCATAACTAAGAAAAACAAATACAACCTGAAGTACGAAAGTAATGTTTAGTGTGTCTCTTACCCAGGTCACAAAACAATGGCCGACATCCTCTGGAAGCTGCTCGTACTTCTCCAACTCCTTCAGGAAGATACTGTACACAAACCACAAATTCAAACAAACTATTTCATGTGTTCATTTCATTTGAAAATAAATAAATCTGGACTTGAAATACACAATTTGAAAGAGTACAGAAAGTTGCCGATCTACTGACTTGTGGTGAAACTCATAGAGGTCCTGCATGTTTCCAAAGATGATGTGTTCTTTGTTGACTATACCAGGAGGGATCTCCTCCACGCCGCTGGTCATTTCCCATAGGTACGTCTACACAAACACACACGCCAGACCAACATCAACTGAATATGTAGGAAAAGTTGAATTTGTTTCTGTGTATGTGTATCTCCTGCATTACTTACATCCATACACTCCCGCAGGTCTCTGACGTACGCCTTCTCTGTTTGAATCAGCTCAGCCATTATAAACCTGAAAGCACATTGGGGGAGCAGACAGTGATACATATGGTAAGGTGCTGTAAATTCACAAATGTATTGCGCAAAGTAAAAACAATCTTCAGGAGAAACTGAGGACTAGTAGCCACAAAATAAAACAAAAATGCAATTGATTTTTATTTTAACTTGCTTTACAGTTTCTTTGTAGCAAATACATCATGGTGTGATTATCAGGGTTTTTTTTAATCAGGTTTTTATCAGGTTTTCTCAACTATAGGAATAATGAGAACTGGTCTTAAATTCAATTACTGTACATATTTGGACATATTGTACACACTTCATGTACTTTTATTTACCAGATTGTTGTTGTTTCTGAGCACTAAGGTTTTACTGTTAGTTAAATGTGAATAAATAAAGTAATATCTTATCTTAAACATGTCACTCCTCATAACAGGAAAATCTATTATAATCGCAGCCAAAATATTACAATACTAGGCTGACAGTTCAAAATTGAATGTGTGGCTTTACCATTTTCACAAATAGTCACAAAAAGGCTGCTGTTACAATGTGTTTAGAAGTTTGAGCATCAATGTTCAGCTCTAAACTGATCCAAACCAAAGTGTCCATGACAACATGTCCTGATGGAAAAAGCTACGATAAATACATATGCTTCATTACGCCTCACCTGTAATATAAAAGCTGTTTGTTTGGCTTCTTCCTGCATGAATCTCCCTCATAAACCAACATTATAAAACTACTTCAGATTCCACACAGCATCAGGAACACTGAACAACTACTCCGTGTGGTCACGCACCATAAACTCTATTACCATTTGTTTACACACTTGATTGGATTTGAGGATTTAAATGTTCTCTGGGTCAGTTAATATTAAACGTAACATCATCACTAACTGTAAAAACATGAAACGCAGGCCTGGCTGCAGCTATAAAATGTTAATTAGATGGAAAAGTAATCTGTTTTCATATGTGTGCTGATTAAATATCCTTTCAGGACAAATCAGGTGAGATGCTGCTCTTACTCTTTTCTTCGCGCTGATTTCCTCTTCTCCTCGTTGAGCTCGTGGGCAGCATCCCGTAACTTTACCTCTGACCCCGGAGCACTGGCTGGGATGATGTCCAGTTGTAGCTCTTTACTCTGAAAACACAAGAGAGACAGAGGCTACTGTGTGGTGCAAACAAGGCCCAGTGGTCATTCAGCCGTCAACACGCTATAGTGTGATGATTTTGCTTTCATTTAGCAGCAGTTCATTAAACTTCAGTGTTGGGAGATGGAGTTTAAATAGGATAAAACCAAATAATTAAATTCAGGGGTAAGTTGTGCGTTCACATACAATCATACACAATTTTGGAATAACTGGAAGCCAGAGCAAATAGTTACATCCTTGTTTCTGTAATCTGTGGCAGATGGATGTATCCCTGTGTATTTTGTAATTGCAACCACATAGCATAAACCAAAGGACGACTCATATCACATAAAAATGCACTTTGGCGTCAAAACAAACTTGAAAGAACATATGGGATATCATCATCGTCGTGAGCACTCACAGCCTTGTTCGAGTCAGAAGAAATGCCAAGCGCCGTTTCCAGGCAGGTTCGATATTTGTCCATGCGGAGAGAGAAGTCCCTGTAGCGCTTGTCCACTGAGGACACCCATTTCTTTATCTCCAGGGCATGGGCGTGGCCCTTGTCACAAAACCCATCCGCCAGCTGGATCAACAGCTTTACCCGCTCTTTGGTTTGCTGTCAATAGAGAGACATTTGGGGAGGGGACAGAGAGGGAGAGAGAGGCGAGAGATGGCAGAAAGGCAGCACGGGGAGAGGAAAGGTAGATGAGAGAGAGAGAGAGAGAGGGAGGGAGAGTTGGGAATCAGTGTTGCCTTATGGACACAAAAGCTTGTTCTCTGACACAATAACAGTGACACAGCAAAGAGGAAACCGGACAATACGCTGCCCTGGGAATGGGCCTCACAGCAGAGTGCAGCACTGTGCAAATATACACACAACACATCAAGCAGAGCAACAGAAAAACACACTCTCCATCCCGCCACCGTCTTTCTAACCTTACAGATAAACAAACAAACATAGATGTATATGTTGCGTACCTTTGCTGTGATCTGAAAGTCTTCGTGCTCTTTCAGCAGCTCCTGCGTGTGGTGAATGCTCGACCCGGTGGATGTGTGTGTGGACAGGTAAAACTCCCCAGTGTCGTGGATCCACTCCAGGGCCTGAGGAAACAACCAATCGCAAGTGAGTACATAGGCACTGCAGGGATTTCAGTTGCACAGTTTGGCACTGCCTCCATGACCTATCCAAATCTAAACACCTGGTATAAGCTAGTACTCATGAAACTCACAACCATCCTCTTCATCAACTCCTATCTTGAGGGAAATAAAAACCGACTGAGATTTGCAGCATGATTTTACAAACAGGAATTATATTTGTATGTTTACCATGAAGATGCCATCAATTACCACTTATTAACATTGAAATCGAAACATAAAAATGAATGAACAGATTTAAAAAGCTCCACTTAGTGTCTATTCTTCCTATGGTTTGTGTACTTGTGTACTGAGCCTGCGGGTGATACCTGCCTGACCAGCAGGGGCAGAACTGGTCCAGTCAAACTGTGACACCAAAAAGCATTTAGCCCTGGGGATAAAACCTGGATAGCCCTAGAATAGCAATGTCCTAGAAACGTGTATGATGTCATCCCATTTTATTGGCTGAGCAAACTGATCTGTGCTGTGTCATCCTCTCACCACATGAGGGAGCCAACGTCTTGTTTTAAACAACCTTAGGTACCAGTACACTTTAGTTTTAAGCCTTTCTAGCTCCCTTCAACTTTTTGAAAGTGGAGTTTCAATTCAAACTCCTCAAACCTTTGAATCTGTAACTCAATCACTGATTTGCGACTTGTTCAATGGAGAAATACTGACCCATCATCCTTTTCTTCTTTCAAATCAAAACCCCAGAGGCTGACATGTTCAGTGCCGCCTGAGGGAAAATGAGCAGCTCAACACTTATTTTTGGAAATGCTTTGTAGTGAACCGAGCCTTTAAATTTACTGGGCCACATAATGATAGACATCTTTAGCACTGTCATTTTTGCAAATGTTTGCCTGGTTGCATCACTGCCACTATATTGGAAATGTATCATTACAAAGAAACATTGGCTGCATGTTTTATTCAGAGACGCAAAACAAGATGGATATTGCAGCTGTGGTATATTTCCAAACAGGAGCCAATCATCTCTCAGTGAGGAGATTATTTCCATTTTTGCTCTGTATAGTGACTTAAATGTCACAATGTACTGATGTGCTGAGCCTTATGATCACATTGTTCCTATTCGCAGTGCACAAACGAATAAACAGACACACAAGCACACACCTGTTTGGCACTGCGTTCAAACACTACATATTGCTGGCACTGATCCAGCCTCCGCTTCCTCATGGTCCAGAAGTGCAGCACTCTGTTTTCTCTCTGCAGCAACTCATTCAGAATATCTGATGAAACAACACAAGCACTTTGGTTACTACTGTGTGTCGCCTTCATTTATAATTCTGTGATTAAATTAAAAAATGTTGAAGAAAAAGTTTAATAACAAATTTGTAAAAATGATAAGATACAGATCTGGCGAAGGTTAATATTGAGGCGTGTACTTACTCTTAACCTGAGTCTCTGGGGCTTTGACGTGGGACAACATGCTGGGCATATTGACACTGTTTCTGTGCAGGTACTTCAAGAAAACGTCAGCATTACGTCTGGCTAATGTACAGGCCTGTATGTGTGCAGAAAAGAGGACAAATTTCACCAGAGTTTAATCCTTCAGCTGTGAACACTAGTTTAGAAATGACACAAATAAGTAGTTTGATGTGTGTTTTTATTTTGAAATATGTTTCCCACCTTGAGGAAGGCCTCCTTTTGCTCCAGATGTTTGCTGATCATGGGAGTGACGTGGTCTGATTCACTGTTGGGGCCCAGTTTATCAGCACCACCACACCAGTCTTCTTCTCGCTTGTACTCCTGCTCAAGGCTTTCTAACACACTGCACACCTGAGACACAGAGGACACAGTACAGTGGATAAATCCTCACTGAACTGAAGCAGTAATCATCTCCTGGTCTCAACTTTCCTGTAACCTTTGATGAAACCTGACTCTGTAAATCCCTGAGAGAAAATTTCTCATCAGAATCTGAGGCTTTGTGGGACTAATGATACAGAAAAGTAATTTTTATAATACTTTTTTCCCCCCACTTTTACTGAAACTGTGACACACACACACACACATTCACACACAAAGGCTAAAGTACCTGTTCAGAGGTCTTGTAGAAGGCCACAGAGGCATTAACCAGCTTAAGCCTGTCCTCCATCTTCAGCATCAGCTGCTGCCAGTGGTCTGCCACCTTCAAGTCAAACAAAACATCAGTGTGCTACCTACAGATTTCAGAAAGCTTCAAGCTGCACTGTCTTTTCTTTGCAGCAAAACTGCGAGTGAACGATACCTTTTCTGCACAGTCTCTGATCATATCCATGTCGTAGTGGTTGGCCTGGAGCAGGGCCTCAGCCTTCTGCTGTACCTGCAGTGCACTCTGATGGGTTTTCTGCGTGGAGGATAAGGATGAGATAAAAAAAAAACACGAACAGTAAATTTCAAGAGGTATATAAATCTCACATGATATCACATTTGCTTTGAAAATTCAACCCCAGCGTCTTGTTGGCCCTGCAGGGCAGTTTGAAGAGATTTGAGGACTCTGAAGCAACAGAGTAAAGGCTCAATAAATAAAAGCAATGCCTGATTATAGCTGGGTCATAAAGACTGTCCTGGAGTGAGCAGGAAATGAAAGAGGGGGGTGAAGGAAAAACAGTATCTGGTGATTTTTTTTTGTGTCATAGCAGTAAAGCTTCTCTTCTTACTGGAAGAAGAAAGTGAAGGGGAAAAAATGAAAGATTTCTTTTGATAATGATAGTGTGGCACAGGTTTTCATGTCAGCAACACCTGCTGTGTGAGGTCAAGGAGGACACATCGTATCACTCTTTGTTTCCTCAACCTGCAGGACCCACTGGGGGTGACAGTTATGGCATGTGTTAAAATTCCAGTCTCATAGCACGTAAGCAATAATCATGAACACAGCTTTTCTTCTGAGTGTAAATCTGTGTGTGTGTGTGTGTGTGTGAGCTCTGTAGAAGTAGGTCAGGTACAGGCCTGCATTAAAAATGAGCCAGTCTAGCTAGAGTTCAAAGAAATGCACCCTGCATAATCAGTGGTAAGGAGAAGAAGGAAATAAAGAAGAAAGGTGAGCAGAGAGGGAAGAAAGAGAGAGGTAGAGATATTAGTTATTCATAATTCCATTTCATGTGTGACTTGTGGTGAGAAGGAGAGAAAGTGCAGACAGATATGAACCAGAAAATAGTTTTACAAACGCACAAGGTTGAAGGATGAAGGGCAAAGCGAAAATGAAGAAGCAAAAGTGAGGGCAAGGGAAAAGGATGGAGCATTAAAATATAAATCAAGGAAAAGCTGATGAAAGGGAAAGGGAAGAAAAAGATTTGGGTATGTATGAGGAAAAAAGACAGAAAAATGCAAATGAAAGCACTGGGAATGTGAACATTTTGCTTCTGGATTCCTGTAGTATAGGAAGGCAAAACTGAGTTTATTTATTTATTTACCTCTATTGCGTGCTGAAATTGTTCGTGTTCCTTCTGCAGCTGTTCGGCTTCCTGTAATGAGCTGGCTGTGATCAGACCAGCGTTGAGCATGGACTCGCCGTTACGGATCCAACCCAGCACCTGCAGCACACACAGGAGGGGTTCATTTTTATTAATCACACTTTATTTAATAAATATGACAAAAAGGCATCAAGGCAAGAATGGACCAGTCATTTGCAAAAAGATGCACCCTAAACTGTCATTCATTCATTTCTTCATCTTTTCCTCTTTCACCTGCTCAACATCTTCATTCCTCCTTTCTCGTCTGTTTGCTTCTCAAACCGTGACACCGATTTGTTCCTTTGCATCATTTCAACCCCACGTCTCTTTTCAAACATCGCTCTGCACACCTTTCCCGACCTCCCTGCTCTTCCCTTAACTTTTGCCTTTCCTCCCCTCTTCACCTCATACACTGCACCACACGGGCTGCCAGATGCGCACTAAATCACATTTGCTCACAGTTTTGCTGGCCTACTTCTAGCCAAAGGGTAGACTCTCAAAGACACAGAGAGAGGCTCTGACTCAGCAAGCACACCTGCTGTGTGGGTGACCGGCAGCAGCAGCAACTGAAGCCCGGCAATAAAAGTGATGATGCAACACAACGCTGACACCTGCTTTTGAGAAACTTCAACGGCGGCCAGTGTTTGTGTTGCGTTCACGGTGTCCTGAGGTGAGACAGGTATGCATGTCAGGTATGTAATTTCAGAGGAGCTGTGTGCACACGTGACGTAACACTCACGACTTCAGCTTGTCAAACAGCAGCAATAAAAAAATATACAATATTAATTTCCTTCTTCTAGAAATGCATTTTTCTATGAGTCATACATTCCAGTGGTTTATCACACAACTGACACCACCTCTCACCCCTGTTATAACCCTTCAAGGCTAATTCCTGTTCTCAAGCTGTCTCATTTCATAATTACATACAGGAAGAAAACCTAACAAGTAACCACCACTGGTTAAAAAAAGGGTTGAATGGTTGCAATATTTATAAATAAATATAAATACATATATAATACACATACTATAATACCAAATTATAGTTGAGTTTTTAGTCCAACAGCTACTTCCACAGGATTTCATAAATTTGTAACAATGAGCCTTTTTCTCTGACACACTTTCTTTTTTCTTGTTTTGTTTTCCTCCACATGCTCCTATTACCGTATTTTCTGGACTATTGAGCGCACCAGTTTCATGTTGTCTACTCTGACCGGGTCTGATGTGAAGAGGCTAAATGTATCGGCGGCACGGAGCTTGCTAGCTTGTAATAAGCTAACAAGCTTCGTGCCGCCGATACATGAGCCACACCGGTGTTTAAGCCGCAAGGTTCAAAGCGTCGGGAAAAAGTAGCAGCTTATAGTCCGGAAAATATGGTAATTAAATGATAAAAACAACAATAAAGGGGTAGGACTAGATAAGTTTTATTAACTTCATCCTATACCCTTTCAAACAAGGTCTGATTATCTATGTTGTTATAGAGTGGTCTTTTTAATTTCTACTTAAGCACTTTGTATATTTTTGTTTTTTTTAACCCGTTCGAATAAATAAAACTAAAAAATAAATAAATTAAGAATAAGGATTCAGAGCAGGGAGTCGAACACTGTCATTTCTAAAGTGAGCTGATGGTGAAGTAATAATATTTACTAGCTACATCCAAAGACAATTTAGATTTTTCATTTTTCTGTTTCTGTCCATAGCTGCCTATGTAGCACCCTGTCCCTGTGAACAGCCTCTCTACATGTAGCTGTGTAAAAATAGGACCATAGCATCACACTGGCATCACACTATCATCATACTGTCACTTACTGTGATGCCAGTGAAGCTGAATTTTCTAATTTTGGGTATTTTATGTTTCAATTTCATTTCTGCTGCTACATAAATCCATTTTTTTCAATAATTCAAGCACAAGTTAAAACACAGAGTCCGTTGTTATTTGGCTGCATCACCACAATAAGAGCTCTTGTTGTGAAAATTGTCTCTGGGCTTGTTTCTGTTTTCCTCTGAAATATCAACATGCTCCACAACATTGCGCCGAACCATCTCCTGCTATAATTGTATTCAACTACTGAATGAAGACTGGGAGGGAATCATGAGCTGATACTGAGATAACAAAAAGCATAGCAAACAAACTCTTTGTCTCTTTATTAACTCAGATTATCTCTGGTCCTATTTATTTATTTTTATTCCAGAGTCTCATTTACAATCGAGGCCATAATGACTTGGACACATGTATTACTCCTCTGCATGTTCAATGTGTAGTGACAGAACGGACAATCAATTTCCAAGACTCTGCTTCAATTTGACTTTTCGGTTAAAAAAACACATAGTGCTAAATGTTTAGGGCTTCAGGAGTAACTGGGCACATACACATGAAGTTAAAAAAAGACATACTATAACATAATCTGCATCATCCATATATTTTTGAGCTTCAATATTATCTTCTTCACTTCCATGATTAAGTGTGAAAAACAAAAGCTGCCCAAGAAACAGTTAGTAACCCTGTGTCCAAATACTTTTGGACCCTTGGAAGTTGGGGACTGTATACTAAATCTATGTGTATTATATCCACATCTCCACTTTGTAACATACACTATTTTATTTCAAATTAAATGCAACACAGAGCCTGAAAAACAAAAAAAAAAAGTGTAACTGTCCAAATACGTATGGTGAGGACTGTACTGTTGTTGCTCTTTATATTGGGACTGAACATCCAAGATATAAAAAAAACACTGGGGAGGAGAGTGTGAGAGAAATACAGAGAGAGAGAAAGAGAAAGAAAGAAGAGATGTTGACACGAGATGAGTCATCTATCCATGGTCATGTTCAGACAGAACATGGTGTAGCTTTTTAACGCACACTAACGCACTGTGCTGTAACGTCAATGTGTGCCGTAGGAAAAAAATGATCAGAACAGCTTTCTACTTATCAGTGTGACCTCAGGGAAAAAACATCACACAGATAGTCTTAAATATTTATTTGAACTTCCGCTCAAAACTGTGTAATTCACAATATTTAAATTTGCTATGATTCTCCCACTGTCAGTAAATGTTGTCTGATGTTGTTAATCTTTCATATATAAAAAGCTTAGATCTTTTGTTTCTTGTTTTCTGTGTTGTTTCCCACACCTTCCAGTCGCTGCTTCAAAGCTGTACCATTGTCTCTCCCTGCTACACTGACTCTCCTGTCCTCTGTTCAAGTACGTACCTGTTTGACTTCGGCCTGTAGATGCCTTAATTGGACACACTGCTCCAAGTGTCTCCTGTGCTGCTCTGCTGCCAGGTCCAACTCCTGCTGCTTCTCATGGAGAAACTCGAGCAGGTCTTGAACCCGCGTGGCCATGTCCACATCTCTGTCGCATAACAGCTCCACACCTGCAAAAAAAGTGGACGTCTCAGGTTACATTTATGTTGTCATTTACAATCTACTGCTTAGTATATCTGCTTATATTCTCAAAAATATGCACTCAAGAGGGTGTGATGAGGGTTAATGAGCATGAATAAATATAGATTTAGCCATTTTGTACACATCTCTGTCATAAGCTGCATCCACATCTGTAACGAAATGAATTACAAGTATATATATATATTTTGTTTTTACTTTTACCTGCATCTATAGAAGAGCAGCAGAGACGACTGATACTTGATGGCTACAGTGATTCATGAATGGCATGAACAGGTGACATTTTTATTGGCACACAGCCATACAGACAGTATACTAATCTTATCGAAGCTGACTAAATGCATCCATTTTCTGCAATGTTAACTCAGATTTCAGTCGATCTTTCCACAACACCACTACATGCCAGTTAAGGTGCTGGATGCATGGCCAGCCCTATTACATAATTACTGCCCTGAGGTGATACACAGTAGAAACTCTTGCAGATCCAGTATCATTACTGTAGTTATGAAGGTTCTCACGCGTATATTTATCGGTACCTCCCTTTTTAGCTAAGACTGTGTTCTTGTAACATTTCAGCTTTGCCACACTTTGGACTTTTCCCACTTTTTCTTCCACACTGATTTAATCCAATTAGTGCATGTGTCTCAATTTTTTTCTTTTATTAAAATGGTGCAGCGTAGATAGAGAGATAATACAAGGAAAGAGTACAGGCTGGCTAGGAACAGGTTGTTTTAGCTTATGCAGTACTCCACTACTATACTTCAGTGTATTTTCATTCCCACACTCACCGGACGCCTGGACCTCTGTGACATACTGCAGCAACTCTTGTCCCTGGTGGATGACGTCAAAGGTGAGGTTGTTCATCGTAAGCGCTTTGTCCGCATGATGCTGTAGCCTCTGCTCAGCCAGCGTCAGATCCTCTGTGTCAAAGTCATTCATCTGCTGGGACAGTTCCTCGTTCCATGACTCCAGGTCTGAGATGATCTGAGGGGGGGGCGGGGCAGAGACATTTTTCTTTTTTTATAACTCATATAATTTTGGAATAATGAGAATTTGGTCGTATGACAGTTTAACCACTGTAACCCAACACCCAAGCTGACTCCCATAATAATGGATAACATATTACAGTGGTAATGCATGGCTGGCAGAGCAGATGTACTGAGATGTCAGCGCTTGTCTCCCACTGCCCACACACACTGAATCATGATACCAGGGGGCACCTTGATCCTGGCACCATTCAGCACTGTCTGGGAGGATTTTTTTATTTTGTTTAAACAAGAAGGTGCAGTGTACACTTAGCTTGAGGATTTATCCCCCTCTTATCCCCTGGTATATGGAGTTACTGCAAACTGTCAAATAGTAGTCTTGATTTATTGTACATGAAGAGAGGATCAGGTCTGTAGGCAGACTGCTATAAGAGACAGATTTTTACTTTCCTCAAGTAAGAATATCTTATTATAGTTATACTACTAAATTCTTATTTTGGTGCAGGGTATGATGTGACATTAAATCTTAATGCCAGACTTTTTTGGAGTGATATATTTAAGATATATTAGCCATAACCTGATTTATGAAGACAACTTCGAATGATCAAATTTCAACTTTTATTCTCCCAGCAACTTCAGTGAAGTCTGACCTCCAGTCAGCTGCTCTGTGGCTATTGAGTAACATGAGGTGCCATGTCCTGACAAGTGGGCATCTATGTAATATATGACATGTATGTAATGAAAATAAGTCATTCAGTAACTCCCAACAGTTGTAAAATTCAATCTGTGTGCATAAATATAAAAAAATGAAAATGAGATACTTTGGCAGCTGCCCTCTTCAATTCATAAAAACTGATACGGTTAAAGTCAAACAAGAGATAGATGCTGGATGCACAATACTGCTACATTATACAGTGGTAAAGGCTGAGCTGCCTTTTAGTAATTGTAAATTTATAGCCGCCTCAGCCAAACTGTAGGTTATCGTTAAATTACTTGTGACATACGACATTTGGAGAACACCGGGGAATAGCTAGGCCAAGAGTAGCTTTTACCCCCAAACACCAGCCATCACAAAGCTGCACTAAATTTCACTAAGAACAATAATTTTGGGTATTTTGTCGTTGATGCTACACAGAGAAAATCACTGTGATGAGACAACAGGGAGCTTTGAACTTTTCTTTCACACATAAGAATGAAGCAACAAATTCCAGTAACAAGAGATTGTTTGTCTTTTCAATAACTTAAAATGTCTTTTATCAAGTGTAATAGGACAGTTAGTGCAGCTTGATGATATGGCTGCAGCTATTTAGCAGCATTAGTGTTTGAATGGTTATAATAATTCAGTGAAATTAAACAAGTACTGTAGTTATCAGTGGCTCTATTAATATAGTTTGCAACATGTGGTTATTGCGTAATCTACCATGAGGACCACATGTTTAGTTTAAAAAAAAATTCTCAAAAACAAATTATTGTGTAATGTACAACAGTCTACTTCAATGGTGAAACATGTATTCAGCTAAAAACTATTTCTATAAAGCAGCATTCACTTGAATCACTGGATGATAACACCAGATCCACATGAGGACTGGATCTGTTTGAGGTGTATTCAAAACTGTAAAGACATCATATTCATTCTATACAGATATTCATAACTGGAAGCATCTTATAAAGATAAATCTTGTTTAATATAAAGAACATTATTCACCCTCTACTCTGAAAAGTGTATGACACGGTATGGGAGGAATTTAGATTTTCAAAAATTCCCCAGCTGTAAAATCTCCTCTGTATGGAGAGGACACAAAGTATTATTCTAATCAAAGCATTTCATAGCAGAATAATATACAACACCCTCTCGAACCAGTGTTTTCAATTTACAAATCTGGCGACAAGATTGAACAAACTCACCAAGCACTCATTTTCACTCTGCTCTCCTCTCCTCTTACAGTTGAGTAAAATGCCCTCTGTGTGCAAAAAGACCATTTCCTTCATCTACCAAGAAAACGAACCAATGGAGGAGATTAATCTCCCCTTTGACTATTTCTTTTGTTTACTTGCTGTGGAGTGATGCAGAGCTCATCGTCAGGACAGAAAGTGCCAAGAGATGAGTGTATGTCTCACCTCAGCCCGTGCCCTCACTTCACAACCACGCCCCCATTAAAAGCCAGGAGGGTGTGTCATAGTGCAAGTGCATGTATGTATGTGTGTGTGGAGGCAGGGAGTGGAGGGAAACAAATGCCTCCTCCACCTATCTTCATGCTCAAGGACTGTGTCATAATAATCGTGGGTGTGTGTGTGTGTGTGTGTGTGTGTGTGTGTGTGTGTGTGTGAGGGCGTACTTCAGTGTTCAACATGGGTGATTAACAGAGTCACCACGTTCCCTGACCTGACATGCAGAGCTAACGAGAGATTTATCTGCTGCTTTGGATTTAACAATAAAGACACAACAGCCTTAAAACCACCCACAGGATGTAACCTTTTACTTATGTTAACAATATTTTGTGTCCAGCTGATAGTAGGAAATTAAAAGACCAATATAATCATCTGGGTCCAGGTCTAGATCAGCATGATCCAGATTTGGAAATCTCGTGTTTAGCTATCCAGGATCAGGTTTTTCAGAGCAGCATTAGATTAGACCCTGATCCAGATACGAATGATTGAAGATGACCAAATCTGGAGCAGCAGTGCTGTAAAAGGAGCTACATATCACTAGCTGTGTAAAGAACAACAGCTAAATTATCCAGCAAGAGGTAATTTAAGTGTTTTCATCTTAAGGAGATAGAAAACAGTATAATCAAACATTACAAACTTTCCTTTCATTTTGATCTTTTAAACAGTCAGACCTCTCATCTGAGCCACAACAAATAAACACAACTATACATAATATTTAGCTCAGTGCGTACTTTAAATCTGCACAACCTAAATAAATACTTTAAAAAATTTGTATTGTTTAACTTACTTTAAGAAATGTTATGTTCCTACAATCCTGCCTTCTTTTGGGATTACAATAATCCAGGTTTTTATGGATTACATGTGTCCCAATCCTACTAAAACGTCCTAAACAACACATACTGAAGGTTTGATCTGGATTAAAAAACTGGATTACATGATCTAATCTGATTTCAGAATCATGTTTTTTTTTTCCCCAACAACCTAATAAACGACCCTACAATATGCACATGAAAAATTCAAGAGATTATCAGAATGATGGGTCCTCAGGGCTTTCTGTACCACAACGTCACTCTGAAGCAAGGTGCTGGTCAAACTGAACAACAAATGCTCATTATGATTCTTACAGCCACACTAGTGATGGGATTATAACTGAAAGCCATTTCCACACAGACATTTTCATTCATCGTGTCTGCCACGATTACTTTCCACAACCCTTCCTTTTACTTTACACTATCCTCATGAATAGAGGCCTCCATCTCTGCTCTGAGCTTTGTCTTTTAAACAGAGTGTAATTCAACTGTCAGCATGTTACGGCTCAACAAATCTGATTTGATGGCCATGATAAGCATCACAAGGAACAGTACCAAAATATTTAAAGAGAGCAGTCATCATTTCTCAGCAGCAGCTGAGCAAAGCATTCACTCTCACAGTGGGATGCTGAGGAATTAGCAGATACAATGTAGCAAACTGCTGGATAGGGAGAGAGCGAAACAAAACGGGAAGGAGTCAGTGGATGAGACGCATCAAGTGGAACTAAATACTTTTTTAATGTAGCACATGTGAGGGTGTCGCTGAGATTTTACCGGAGCTGTAAACTAGTAGGAATCCTCGCAACGGGACTAAATCTCCCTTTTACAGTGTAACGGTCCATCAGCTCAGAGTCACAGTCATTTTGGTTTACCAGTACGCCCCTTGAAACATATAAGTATAACTTCCTCTTGTTTTTTGTCAGCTTTATCATCTCAATTCCCCCTTTTATCCAACACCTTCCTCCACCTCCTCTCATCTAGAAAGTTTAAAATTCTGATCACCTCTGATTTAAATGCTCCTTACCTAAACTTTTCCCAGTTATAATCCTATTATACACACAACTCTCCATCTCCTGTTTTTCTGTCTTTCATTCTCAGCAAAAAATGTAATATTCATCATACACCAAACCTCCAATTCTCATTTACTCACATCAATTGCATCCCTCTCAAAGATGCGGAGCTGGAGAAAGAGCTCCAGTTTGATCTTCCTTTCCTGGAACAGCTCCTCCATCTGGCCCTGGGCCTCGTCCAGCTGCTGCAGCACACTCTCGATGTGGGCCATGGAGCTGTTGTGGGGAGTCTTGTTGCTGGAGATGGCAGAGTCTCTGTGGACACAGGTCAAACAGAGGATTTAGAGGTACTATGAACTTGTGGTTACAGGTGTGTATCCCGTCTCTCTCTCCTAACACATGATTCTCTAATAACTCCAAAAAGAAAAGTGAAATCATTAAAGCCTTGATTAAGCTTTCCATTTCTTGTAGCATTGAATTGGCATTTAGGAGGTTGTGATGTTTGATACAGGAATTTGTTATTATTCACTCTAAGGTTTTCTAGGGTGAACATGAATGCGGTTTGCTCTGGTGAATTTTAAATATCACTGAATCTCGGCTCCAGTCTTCCTGTGTGGAGTTTGCATGCTCTCCCTGTGCCTGCGTGGGTTTTCTCTGGGTACTCCAGTTTCCTCCCACATTCCATAGACATGCTTGTTAGATGAATTGATTATTCTAAATTGAATGTAGGTGTGAGCGTGACTGTGGATGGTTGTCTGTCTGTGTGTTGGCCCTGCAATGGACTGGCGACCTCTCCAAGGTGGACCTCGCCATTCGCCAATTGCCAGATGGGACAGGCTTCAGCCCCCCAGTAACCCGATCGGATAAGTGGGTAAAGACAATGGATGGATGGGTGCATGTAATAATATTGGTCACCTGAGCTGTTGTATGAGGTCCTCTCCCTCCTTGATGACATTGACAGTTGCCTGCAGGGTGGTCTGCTGCTGCTGGCCGAATCGCTTGATCAGATCCTGCACCGCTTCGACCGACTCTGCGTACACATCGTCCAGCAACTCCTTCTGAAGCTCCTCCAACCATGTCCACAGCTAACAGTGAGGAAAAGGCCAAATCACTTAAAGCATAAACACAGTCTTGTTGGTAATCAGCATGTTTTGAAATGGGCGGGGCCAATCCGTATAACGGTGTGGGCTAAAAACAGATGTAAGATTCAAAAGAGAAGCTGCCAAATGGATACACAGAACATAGGGGACAGAAATCAAATCCAACCAGTTCTGCTCAAAGCTGGTGTTTTGTGAATGGTCATCTTTGTAACAGATTAGCCATCTGGGTGAGTTGGCTCAGAGCACTAAAGCCCTGGCTCACGATCCAAGCTGCAGGAGAGAGACCCTGGCACCCACTGTTTGTCTAACACCTACACTGCCGACACAAAAGCATGTCTACTCTTGGTATTGTTTTCATCATCCACTTTGTAACATACACTAAGTTGCACTTTTCCTTTCCTGTTTTTTTTTTTCAAAACACAAAATGCTTTTTTTAAAGGCTGCTGTGAGAGAATTAGATGAGGCTAGACTTCAAGTTCTTAATAAATAGTGGCTTCAATGAGTCTGCTTCATGCAAATCACTGAAGATGAAAGCCTCTCCCACAGTGTAGTTCAAACAGCTGCCTTTTAACACACTGGTTTGCATCTACTGAATTAAAAGTGATGGGCAGCAGTGTTGGAAACATTTACTTGTCCAAACATACGCACACAGAGGAATATATACATAGCGGCACCCACACACATGGTATACTGCAACCACTGTGAGCTGACAGATGGGATGAGGGAGATTAGTCCATATGGACATTAAAGACTAGCTTCATTAATAACACTGTCGCTCTGACGGTCTCTATCAGACGATGTAAACAGGATGTAGAGTTAACACATGCCGAGCGCGGAGCTGCGTCAGTCTGGAGAGGTTAATTCTCAATGTAGCACTTTCATATACCATAACACAAAATCACACCACATCCTAGCAGCGTGTGCAGTTTATTTCTGATAGAATAAGATGAATTACAAGAAAAAAATAAATAAATGGATTCAGCGAGAAGGCACAAGTGCACTACAGAGGCAAAAAAAAGCAGCACAGGGATGTTTCCACAGGGACAACGTAATGATTCTGGCATGAATATACTGAAGAGCCTTTTGAAGAAGGATGTTCATTTACATCCACCAGCCATAAACTGATTAGACTATTGAGCATTGTGAGACTGTGGAAACTGCGAGGGCCAAATTCTTCTGCTAATTTGATGGCAATTCACCAGGCAGCTATAGAAATATGATGAAATTTATTCAGCCGTGTGCACATGACAGAGACCCAATTCAAACAGTCCTTGTAAAAGCTCTGACATATTAAATTGTGGGCAAATGCTATACTTAATATAACTACATAATAACATGAATATAGATCTTGATGAAGGTTAAATATTCCTTAATATCTTTTTAACATCAATAGCATATTTAAAGTCAGGCCGTCTCTGATTACATGTTCTCAAGTATTTCTTATTTCATGGTGATAGCTGCCTATTAACATGCCTTCACAAAATTCATTCACAGTATCTTTTGGACCTAGGTTAATTGTAACATCTATAGTGGAAATTTCCTGTACTTGTTTCTTACTGGGGATGTGAAAGAAAAAAAAGAAAACAATTACTAATGGGCCAGTTGTTCAGCTTACATCTGGGCAAAACAAAGGAATCAGATCACATGGCAAACAGAGCTAAACAGAGTAAAGATGAGGGTATAAGAGAGAAAATACACACCTCTTTGACATGTGTGTGGAAGGCAACAGACATGTCCAGCAGGACTTTACGCTGCTCGACACGTCTCACAAAGTCCTGGATACGATCTTCTAGCTGGTGGGCAGCCTGGTAGATTTCCTCTGGATCACACTCTCCAGTCTGGGCGAGCTGCTCGGCCGCCTCTAGTAACTTGTCAGCATTGGTGTAGGTGTTCTGAAATGTTAAAGAAACATTAAGTAAGTTTAATGAATGAGGGTAAATCATCTCCTACACCTGCCTGCACTAACTGGAGACCTGTACTGCTGTAGAAGCAGTGTCAAACACAGGTCATCTGAAGTTATTATGTCTACACAAGGGATTCAACTGGGAAGCTTGAGGAGAAACAAGTATGTTCTGGAATAAAAACAAGTTTAACCCTTTACCTCCGAGTTTAGAGCCGGCGCTACGTCTGCACGTGCATCTTTGAATTACCGTAATTACGTCACGGTTTGCGCAATCGGAAAAATTCCAATGGTTTCCGAGAGCTGAGACGTTGCACTTTACAGTGAATATGGTGTCATTACGGTAATTTCAGTAGCACCTCTCCCACAAACCTGCAAATTAGCCGATTTGCTAACTACGTGTTGTAAGAGCGTAACAGTGACGACGAAGCAAGATTAGCAGAAAAACACAAAAACGGAATTAGCGTTTAGCGTTTTAGTGAACAAAAACACTGCATGCACGTGAATGTTAGATAAAAAAAAAAGCATAAAAAGTCCAGGTGCAAATTTGGAGGCTCAGGTGGTAAAGGGTTAAAACACTTTTCAGAAACGCCACTTTAGTTTAAAAACTCACCTGTGCAACCTCTTCAAAGTCTTCGTGTCTCTTCTGCAGAGCCCTGGCTCTGTGCAAAGACTTTCCGACACCAGTGTGTTTACTGAGGAAGGCTTCGCCATGATTTTCTATCCAGTCCAGCACCTGAAAACACAAAAATACAGCATATGTACATCGTTAAAAATATGCACTGCACAGCAACCCATGAGTTGAGATTGCAGTACACATTTTCAAGCAGTAGGAGGTGCAATTTGCTGGAATGACTGTAACCAGATCACATCAGTTGAGGCGGTCTATAGATGTCATTTCTCCCTCTCTCTCCTCGTCTGCTCATCCTCCTGTTTCTTTACTCTTTTCCTCCAGCTGCACTCTGTCATGTTTAAACTACACAAGTGTGGACAATTAAGTTTTACTTAACAACAAATCCAAAACAGTGCAAAGTGTCAACATTTCCACTGTGGATGTGATTAGCTATAAATCTTTGTACATAATTACCTTATTATCTATTAAACAGATGGCCATACTCCATCTGTTTCTATCTGGGCTAATGAAAGAGATTTTCAAGGTCTCTGAGAGAATATTTTGATGGGACAAACACACACATGAACACATGCACAATGCCCTCGACACTTTATGTGACAGTAAATTGCATCACCATGGAAACCACTACCAAGAGAAAAGGGTGATGAAAGAGCGGATGG
The DNA here is from genome assembly GCA_900323345.1 of Pseudochromis fuscus. Classification (NCBI taxonomy): domain Eukaryota; kingdom Metazoa; phylum Chordata; class Actinopteri; family Pseudochromidae; genus Pseudochromis; species Pseudochromis fuscus. Next base: position 76,673 of record OOFC01048851.1, read on the forward strand.
AAGGAGGGGAGGAAGACAGAAGCAAAAACATACAGCAAGAGCGAGAGAAACAGGCAGGGAGGAAGGAGGAAGGGTGAGGGCAGAGGAGGGTTCGTGCCCAAAGGGTGGAAACGCAGAGACGAGACTATACACCAACTCACTAGTTTTGATCTTAGAGCTCTGCCATCCAGACACTCTCATGGAGAGACTGAGACTCACTCGAAAAACCCAAGAGGAAGTGAAAAACGGCTTTGAAAAAGCTGGAGATGATTATATTATATCCTTAATACCACACCCTGTGCTATCTAGTATGGGATTTCACAAGATTTTTTTTAGATCTTTACAAACCTGAAAATACAATAAGACAGCAACGCTTCATGTGCGTGTTGCAATGGTTTTGCATATAATAGAGCAGTTTCCTAATTTGCATGTACTGTGTACAGTATACATGTGTCCTGTTGCTAGTGAAAAATGCATTTTTACAGTAATACCAGCCATACTCTTACAAACATTGAAATGATTCAGTCGTTGTGAATTAAACCCAGTAAAACTACCACATTTCTGTCAGTAAAAATGCTTTTGTTGTGTATGCGTGTGTAGATGCGTCACCTACTTGTTGTACGTCTTGCTGAAAGACACACAGCTGCAGGCGCTGGTGGAGGCGGACTTTGCGATGCTGCCAGATGTTTTCCAGTTGTCTCTGGTGATGCAGCACCTCGTGGATTATGTCTAAGACATGGTGCACAGCCTTGGAGTAGTTAGCTGATGCCATCAAGGAATCAGCACTTCCTGGGGTCAGAGGTCGCTGCAATTTGTCCAGTAGAGACTTGCCATCCTGACTCACCTGTAAATGTTGGTGTGTAGTTTGACATAACGCAAAAACTTCAATTTATAAAACATATTTTAAACATTACTTCAACTTTTGCTTTAAATTACTCATTTTTTAAAAGTCATATATATCTTTGATAGACTTAGGATTACCCAATAAAACACAAACAAACCTTGTTGTTGAAGGCTTGTGTGTATATTTTGAATACAGGATTTAGATAATTATCCCCACTATTTTGCATTGTTTCATAATGGCATTAACATTTGTATATTCCCCTGTGTCTTTTGCATGCGTACCTGTGTCAGCACGCATGTGTGAGCGTGTGAAGTGTACTTTGTACTGACCTCAGAGTACGCAGTGGTGATGTGCTCATACAGTCCCTGGTGATGGTGGATTGTATCCTCCAGATCCTGGAGTTCAGAGGGAAGCTCTCCTTCACCACACGCCTTACACCACGGCTCCACTTTACTCATGTACTGGAGGAGAGAATACACAATCACTGCATTACACACACCTCTATATATGTTCATATCAATACGTTATTACAGCAAGAAGGTTCTGGGTTCAAAGCTCGGCTTGGACCTTTCTGTGTAGAGTTCTTCTTGTGTTTTACCGCACAAATGGACAAAATAATAAATAAGATGCCAGCAACCACTCAAGCAGCACCTGAGGCGTGTTAAAGATTAAAATGATTTGAAAGCCTCATCCAAGTGTTCGATTTTCTTTTGTTGTTAAACTTAAGCTGTCTCTGTTGAAGCTTGTACATTTATAAAGGTTTGTAAAGTCTACTAATCATAAATAGACCTATACTCTGAGAAGCAGTGATCCAGGGAGCCAGAGCAACTGTTTTTCCCTCTACTGTCTGGTTGATTCAATATCAAATGATAATTTTAAAAAATGTCTGAAAGTTTTCATTGGATGAGGACAAATGATGTTATTTATATCTCTATCAATCCAGTGCACATGCTTGTATTTCACACATTTGACACTTCACATGTCATCACTAACAGTATGCTAGTATTTACTGTATACACACAGTTCACACAGAGTTACCAGTTAAGCCAATAAAAATAGAAAACGGCATTAAATTGCTTCTTGACCATATTTTGACAGACTTCCAGATAAACTAACACCACATTTAGTTTCAATATTGTTCTTGTTGGAAAATGTGTGGCTGACAATGAAATATAAAAACAAAGGGAGGAATTAAGGGTTAGGGAATTTTTTTAGAAAAAGAGAAAGAGATGACAGTTCAGATCTTCACGTAGAAATCTTGATAAACAACAGTGGCTAATATTTAAATTATTAGTAGTAGTATCATTATTAGTAATTATCACTTCTGTCTTATTTTTTTAAAAGATGAATTATACTGTAAATGTCAAGGGAGAAAGAAAAAAGTGACTCCGGGCTTCAAGTATTCAAAGTATTTTTCCAAAAAACACATGAAAACATTATGCTTGTAACTACTCTGTTCAGTTATACTGTCAGCACAGGAATATTAATAGCTTATGAGGACGTCTTAAACATCAAAGGAGCCACTCAGCAAACATTAGGTGTCAACAACAACCTAATGGATTGTTACTGCAACCGTAAGCAAAACAATGGAAAGCATTATCGATCCTTTAAATGGTCTTTAAAGGTCTACTAAATAAACCCTGGTGCTTGTAAATGTATTTCTTTTATTTTTTCCCCTTTCTCATTAAAACTACAGTATATGTCTTTTAAAATATAAAACAATTTGGATGTGGATTTTATTCAGGAAAGCACAAATAACTGTAATCTGTAAACATTTTTAAAGGAGCCTTTCTAATTGTTGTTTGTATGCACTGTATACATGACATACAGATGGGTTTTTCCACAAATAATTACACATAGAGTATGTATTTACTAAGCACACGTCTGTGTAGGTAATGTCTGCAGACATCATTAGACCAGTGCTTCATTTTCCACCAGCGTTGTTGTGCCTGTACCTGATCTGCTTTCTGGTGGAAGCTGGCAGACATCTCCAGCAGGGTACTGCGTTCGTCCAGCGCTGCAGCAAAGGCCTTCCACTCCTGCTCCAGCTGGCCCGAGATCTGCTGGATCTGCTGGGAGGCGTAATGGCCCGACTCGAGGAGCCGGTTTCCTACTGACATGATTCGATTGATGTTCACATACACATTCTGTGTTTTAGAAGAGACAGAGAAGCAAGACACACCAGATTAAACAATAAACAGAACACAATTCATTTGCCTTTATCCTGTTCAACAAAAAGATGACTCATATAAAGAGTTTTCTTTTCCATATACTGTGAGTATCTGAGCATCCTGCCCAGGTATATTATCAGGCTGCCAAGCAAAGAATTGTTGTGGTTACATTTTGTGTGCTATGACGCACTAGGCTGTAAAAGTGGCCAAGATTGGCTGTGTTACTGCAAACCAATTTAAGTGTGTGTGTGAAATATAGGGGCCACAATTACATTCACATAGACAGTGAGCTAAGTGAGAAAGAATACAAATCAATACATGCACCTCTGTCATAAGTTACCACTCTCTTCCCACACACACATTCACACCCTGTGGGCATTAAAAAAATCATTCACTCGGGAGGCAACCCCCATGTGAATAATAAAAAAACCCATTTGCCTCTTAATCTTTCAGTCTTTTTTAATATATGGCCTCCAAGCTGTTTTGTGTAGATAGGCACGGATCAGCAAATGCTAATTAACAACTGTGTTAACAGCCTGTTATTATTCTATTCAATTACTGCTCCTGGAGCCTATTATGGCTCTTAGTTCGCTTGTTTCAATCACAACGGGAAGGAAAGATGAACTGAACTCCTGCTACAGCTCTCACATGGAGGAACGGTTTAGAAAGATCCAGTCTAGAAATTCAATGTATAAGTTTTCATCAAAGCTACTGATTTACTTTAGGTTTTTAGATTGTAGTAAATGGTGTCGATCTCTGACAATGGAGGTATTTTGGAATAGTTTTATTTTTGTTACAACATAGGATTACATTCCTATCTGTCAAACATCAACACCGAAGAGTATGAGATTCGGTTACTATTCTCACAAGGATATCAGAGACAGCTGATTGAGAAGTGTGGCTCGCATGAGCTGCTCTCGAATACACAGCAGTGGTAAGAGTTGTTGTACACAAAAGCACAGCAGTGCACGGTAGAACTGCTATAATCCTATTAGACATTTTACAGAGACACTCATCCAACAACACAAGACCAACTATCTGAGCTACAATAGGTTCAATGAGGTAATATTTCACAGGAAATTATGGTGATTCGGGAAAGAAGAAAACAAACAAAAAAAAGGACACACAGGGGGGTGGGGCAGAAAGGAAGGGGAGGAGGGTGGACGACTCGAACACACTGGGCGGTAAGGACTTAATCCAAAACTGATGGATGGATGAGGGGATGGAGGAGGGGTTTGGTCAGAGATAGGGAAATGGTATTTATCCTAATTTAAACCTGATGCTGACGGAGAAAGAGAAAACAGAGAAAGAAGGAAAAGACGGACAATACTGGTGACCAAAAAATCAATCACTCTTACTAGGGAAAAAAAAATACTAGTATTTCTTTAAATAAATGAATAAAACCTGTCCACCTCCTCTGACATTTAAATACCTCCTGTTTTGCAAAAGGGTAATGAACTGACCCAGACAGGTAATCACTCTGTATTTGCTACCTATTGCACAATGTTTACTTGACTCTGAGCACAAAACAGAACCCAGCAGTGAAATAAAATGTCCAAGTGTGAATCCATTCACACATCGGGGGGGTGCAACATGTTAGTGATTTATAAGTTTGAAATTTACTGCTCTCTATTAAGGCGGTTTCAGGCTGTTATAGAGGAGGCAGATATAGTGAATAAAGCCACATGGCAGTACGAGCAGGCCTGGCCCAAAACAGTAAGCTTGCTGTGTGTTGTTAAATTTATATTTTTTTCTTCACAATTGTTTAAAATGTAGTTGTTCATGAATGAGCTGCACTGCAAAGTACATAAAAGCAAAGGTCTGCAAAACCTGAACATCCTGAGTGTGTCGGAGTGCTTGCACAACACCTGTCCTCACGTAGAGTTCATGATCTAATTCAGGATCACGTGGGATTCATCCGTCAACACACTAAATTTGGATGGTGGAGAACATCTGATGTGTCTCAGCAGAAAATCAAGAGAAAATATAAGAGAAATTTAACAGAAGGCTGATACAGGAAGTCCAGTGTTTTCCCAGAGAAGTCTTTTGGTAACGACACTGTGTCCAGGTACAAACAATGCAAACCACAGCTTTGAATATGTACAGACTTGTTACAGATCGATATCACAACACCCTGTTTAAAAAAACATCTTGTTGTATACAAATTATAGGTTCATCATCGCCGTACCTTCAGGGATGCTACAATGTTTTTATTCCACTAAACAAGTCGGGTAGCTAAAATTATTACTTTCATAGCTTAATAATAATAATACTTAACATTCTGCTTGTTTTTGTAATCTATGACTGGAATAAGGATTACAACACAGCTGCATACTTTACAAAACATAATCAAACCTTCTAGTTAACAGAATACATTTCTATTTTGTCTAAAAAAAAAAAAAAGTCATGTATGGTGACTAATGACAAATGAAATAATCAGATCAATAAGATGAAACTGTGCAATGCCTCTCACGAAATTAATTTACATGGACCCCTCCTACTGAAAATCATTTGCATCAACAGCCATCTGTAAGGTATTTTAAGCGCAACACAACACAGTAATACTTAGAGACAGAGCAAGTCAACAATGGACGGGCCAGCAGACGGTGATGATGATGATTACATGGCAATGGAACAATACGATATTTACGAGAATGAAAACACAAACGATTCAAGAGGACGAGAACAAAGCGGTGATTTTAGACAAGCACCGCACAACTTTAAAAACCTACGCACTGCACAGCCCCCTGTACCCAACAGATACATCACTCTGAAACGCCCTCCAATATTCACGGTGAACCCAGGACCACAACCAGGACCACGACCACGACCGGGAAAAAAGGAACAACTTCAGTTGGGTAAGGTGTATACTCAAATTCAAATAATTTACATTTACTAAATGTGGAGATAAAACACTTCCATATTACAACTGCAACTTACAATAACCTGAAATGATCTCGTCATTAGCTCTCTTCAAGTGGACTCCAGTGTGCCTGCTTGTGATGTGTATTCTGATAACTGCAGGGATACTGGCGCTAAGCATCATTTGTGAGTCTGAAATCATTTAAAGATGCTTCCTGTAGATGTAAAACATATTTGACATATGCAACGTCAGCTTTAGTTAGTAGTAACTAATCTGGTAGCTATTAACATTGTGCAGGTAGATAGAGCTCAATTGTGGATGTGAATGTGAACTCTACTTGATCTCTGTCACAATTTATCAACCACTTACTGACTGTCTCTCATTTTTACAGATGGGAAATTTGCTGAGATTCACAGGCAAGTGACTGAAGAAATAAAAGCAGTAGGTGAGGAAAACCAATTGTTTGTTAAAGCTTGCAGTCTGTGATAGCATCAGAGAGTAAAAGGTAACAATGTATGTTCAGGAGTGACCGGTGGATATGAATGTCACAAACTAACAACCACTTTTTTTTTTTTTTTTTAAACAGGTAACAAATCTGCTGAGAATCACAAGCAAGTGATTAAAGAAATAAAAGAACTAGGTGAGGAAAACCATAAAATGAGCTGAAAGGTGAATAAAAGTCAATGAATATGTGGATGAACAGTTGGAAATTCAGATGACTGCTCCTTTACAGAGTACAAAACAAACAAACAGAAAAATACCAAAACAAACAATAACTAGGGAAAAGAAAAAACAAAAATCTCTGCTCAAAAATGGTCAATTAAAATAAAAACTCTCAGTACGTATATTGGTATTTATCACATTCATATTCCGGCAATAGTTTGTTAAAGCTTGCAGTCTGTGATAGCATCAGAGAGTAAAAGGTAACAATGTATGTTCAGGAGTGACCGGTGGATATGAATGTCACAAACTAACAACCACTTTTTTTTTCTTCTTTTTTTTTAACAGGTATCAAATCTGCTAAGAATCACACGCAAGTGATTAAAGAAATAAAAGAACTAGGTGAGGAAAACCATTAAATCAGCTGAAAGGTGAATAAAGGTCAATGAATATGTGGATGAACAGTTGGAAATTCAGAGTGACTGCTCCTTTACAGAGTACAAAACAAACAAAAAGAAAAATACCAAAACAAACAATAACTAGGGAAAAGAAAAAACAA
>OOFC01048851.1:83768-97076 GCA_900323345.1 Pseudochromis fuscus
TTTTTTTTTTCCTTTTTTTTTTTTTTTTTTACAGGTATCAAATCTGCTAAGAATCACACGCACGTGATTGAAGAAATAAAAGAACTAGGTGAGGAAAACCATTAAATCAGCTGAAAAGTGAATAAAGGTCAATGAATATGTGGATGAACAGTTGGAAATTCAGAGTGACTGCTTCTTTAATGAGTACAAAACAAACAATAACTAGGGAAAGGAAAAAACAAAAATCTCTGCTCAAAAATGGTCAATTAAAATAAAAACTCTCAGTACGTATATTGGTATTTATCACATTCATTTTCCGGCAATAGTTTGTTAAAGTTTGCAGTCTGTGATAGCATCAGAGAGTAAAAGGTAACAATGTATGTTCAGGAGTGACCGGTGGACATGAATGTCACAAACTAACAACCACTTTTTTTTTTCTTCTTTTTTTTTTAACAGGTATCAAATCTGCTAAGAATCACACGCAAGTGATTGAAGAAGTAAAAAAAATATGTGAGTAATCAATGAACACGTGGATCATGTACATTTGGAAATTCAGGGTGACTGCTCCTTCACAAAGGGCAAAACCCACTGAAATCAGACTTCAATGAAAACAAAGTCTCACAGTACATATATTGGTATTTATTACATTCATATTCCTGCAGTTGTTTTATAGAGTGTACGGTTTGTGATTGTGGTTGGTAGAAAAAGGTGTAACAATATATGTTCAGGAGTGACCTGTGGATATGAATGTTACTTGATCTGTGTCACAAATTATAAACCACTTGATGAGTATCTCCTTTTTATTATCAATTTTATTATTTTTTAACAGATGGCCTACTCTTTTGGAGACATTATCAAATTATTAAAGAAGCACAAAATCTACGTGAGGAAATCTCTCAGTTAAAACAGCTACTAGGTAAGCGGTCATTGAACATGTGGATCATGTTAACATTTGGAAATTCAGGGCAACCACTCAAAAACAAACCATAACTGGGAAAAGAAAGGAACATAACTCTGATAAAAGAAAAAAAAAAACTTTATAAACCTATAATAAAAACTGGTGAATAATTAAATTACTCTTTCTCTTAGCTAGCAGAGTCACCACAACTCCTTTCTATGGCCCTTCCACCACCTATGTCCCTGACACCACCTATGGCACTGACACCACCTCTGGCCCTTCCACCACCTAGGAATGACTGGTAAAAATCAAATTATGAAGTGATTGAGGTGAGCGTGACATTTTCAAATATTTGTGTCTGTATGTGAGCACAGTGAACAAATGAGTGTATAAAATGGTTTAATATAAATATACAACTTTGTTTGCCTCGACAGAAGCACATTAGAAAGGATTCATTCTACCTGCAAGACGGAAGCTGTACCCTCGAGTGGCACTGGGAAAAATACAACTCAGTATACTTACTATGTATCTACAGTGCTGGGGCAACATCAAATTCAGATCATAAACCCATATTATTATCCTTGTTATTTCTACAGTATGTTCTCAGGCTTATTTACTGCTATTTGTTGTACTGGTGTGAAATATTAGACTATTTAATCCTGTTTTCACATATATGCACTATTTGTATAGTATATATACGTATATATATAAAATCTCTGTCAACTTTTTTCTTTCCTTCTCCTCAAATAAAGTAAACGTAAACTACAGCAAGTGAATGTCATGATTTTGTAAAAGTCAGCAGTAAGAGATGCAGGTATATTTATGTTTGTTGTTAATAGTAAAATGTAGATCTACTATTCTAATTACTTTCTCTCAATTCTAACTGAGAGCACTTTATGAAATAATGTCCATTTATCCCTAAACATTTCTTTCTTTAATAACAATGTTGTTGCTACAGAAGTGTATTGCTGCCACATCAGACAAAAAACATTAGGTTTATATTAAAACATGATAAGTATGACAAATTTATGACATGCTGCACCGTACAGAAACATATTTTGATGTCTGGTATTTATCTTAGAGAAATCTGTGCTCCTCAGTGAAGAAACACAAAAAAGTTAAATATCTGTCTCCCAACAATATGCTCTAATATCTGTGTAACATGAAAGCCAAAGAAAAATTAACAAACTCTGTTTTTCCTAAATTGCATTTGTAAAGCTTCTCCCATAGGGGGCATAACAGTAACATGACTCCATGAATTGTATTATGCATGACACATTATCACTTACATAACAGCATACAGTCACCATTATTAGCATTCTGGTCTAAACCTTCACCTACAGACCAGTAACTGCTGATACAATACTGTAAATATAATGTTGACAATTTTTTATACCAGTGGTGCCAGTGTTTCCTCACAGGAAATTGGCAAATGTGCAACAGTGTGATTTCACTTTGTTTCTACACTTGCTAAAATTTGACCACAAATTAGAAACAAAGAGAGAAATACACAGGCAGACCCTGTACGTGAACAACACATAAACGCACACACACACCGACACTGTGGATTTCCATTCTGCCAGGCAGGCAACAGGAAGGGGAAACGCAGCCTCCTGTGGAAGAATGGGTGGAGGGAGTGGTGGTCACTCAGAGTCAGCTCCACTGGTTGTGTGTGTGTGTGTGTGTGTGAATATCCAGTTTTTGTAGTTCTATCTGTCTCTTCTACCACTGTTGTCTCAGGCGTTACTGGTCAATCTCAATCTGTGCTGTTGACACAACTGGCTGAGGGCGGTCACTGAAGCAGCCCCTGGGCCCTCGAGTGGATCGTAACACCAGCACCACGGTGCAGGGGAATTAGGCCCTGCTCTCCTTTTGCTCCGCTTTCACCACACAAACAATGGTTACTGAAAAATCAGCAGTTTCACAAGTTTCCCTGTTAAGTTTGTTCAAATCTGAGGAAACAGACTCTTCATTTTCTCAGTTTACATCCTGTACTTCTTCGAATGAGGCCTTTATTTACCTCAACTGCACAAGGTCACAGGGCTAGTTCTCATTATTTCCTGATTACTTCAACGAACAAGTGAAGTGGATCATGATTATTGGATTATTGTGAAACATTTTTAGTCAGTATTGGAGACCAGGCTTTTAATTAACAAACTTTTTTCTATTTTTTGAGTAAATGTATTAGTTTTAAAGCCAGTGTCAGCTATATTTGCTAATGCACATTAAGCTTGTATCCCCTGGTTTAAGATTGGATTAACTGCTGAATTATATGTGCCACACAGGGGTAATATATGATTCCAAGTTATAGGGAAGTAAAAAGAAAGGTCACTACAGAGGGGTGACCAAGAGATGGTGAGGAAGGTCATTCCAGCTGCACAATAAAACTGTGACAACATAAAAAAAAGTTAGCGCAGGTGGACAGGAAACAGGAAGAAAGGGGTCAGGGGCAGATGTGCTATCTTTGTAACAGCTTAAAATTACAAGAGGTTAAAGGTTTTGATGAGAACTGGCAGAGGTAAACCGTGTAGGACTGCAGAGTCGATAGAATATAATGTCCTCAGCTACACTTATTAGTCAGCAGCAGAGCTACAGGCCACAGTAAAAGGTACAAGAGGAGAGGGAGGGGTCTGGAGCAGAGCAGAAGAGGGCAGCACATGGGAGGGGCACAGAGGCAATATGGGTCAATTATGGGAACAGCACCGTGACAAGACATGACAGAGCTGGGCGGAGCTGAGGCAGAGTAAAAACAGCTGAATAATACGAGAAAGACAGCGACAGGAAATATCAGTTCAAGAGAAGTTACATCCCAACACAGAGGGTGATTTGGGATAAAGACAGTGATAACGAAGAGGCGTGTGTTTGTGTGGTGGTTGTAGAGGGATGGGAGGCCTTAGTGTGTTACTGTGAATGACAGTAATGATGATAGTTTGTGATTGCATTGGCTATGTGTGAATGCGTTACTGTGCATCTCTGTGTGAGTCAAAGACAGCATCTTACCATGCAGTTCATAGCAAAGTGGTTGTGTTGCGTCTGCAGCTCAACAGCATGCTGGTGGTTCCCTCCAATCTCTGTGTAACTGGTCAGGAAAAGCCCCTTGTTGTGCATGATCCAATCAAACATCTGTAAACGGAAGTAGCAGAGAAAATGTTGTTAGGGTTTTTTTTTTATACTTTGAAGGCAGTTCAGATAAAATGCATTTCCACCTCACATTTAGCAACTGTAGTGAGAATAGGAAGGTCTGTCGCTTTGTGCTCGTAATTAACCGAAACCTTTCATCACTCATCACTGCACTGACTTCCACAGGCAAGGCGTCTCCAGCCTTCCTTTGTTACTGGGAGGAACAACAACAACACAAAAAGCTCTGGATGTGACTCTGTGAGTCATATCCACTGTTCTTTCCCCTTCATTTAGGTGTGAATGTGTGTTCCATATGTTCAGTGTATGCAAAAGATGTGTTAAATTGCAGCTCTGACACTTAGCTGGCTTTGGTATTTGCCACCTTCTTATAGCTACAAGTCCCATTTGCACACACTCACACATTAGCACATTATGTTACTTACTCTGTTTCCATGTGCACAAACACACAGCTCAAAATACAGGATTTGAAGAAGATGTAAAACCAGTTTGAGTGCAAACAAAAACGTACACTATTCAACCTCATATCAAAAAGGTAGTCAAAAACATGAGTTTATATTATTACAATACTGTGCATAACAGTCTGTCAACACTGGGCACCAATGCACCTCATTACTTATGCTTTCACCACTATATACACACACAGCCTTATTATCCTGGGGATGAAAGTTAATCAGGTGAGTTAATGTAACGTTTTCATATGCTCAGCTAAAACTGCCACACATGCATATACACCCCACAGATTAGCTCCTGTGCAACCTGAAATACCTGTACGTGTGAAGATGTAAATGGCAGCACTGACACATAATAACTCTTTGTATTGCACTCATTGAAAAACTTGAAAATTCAAAATTTCAACCCTGGCGTGTTACTGGAGGATACTACAAGACTTTATTATTTTCTGACTTAAAAAATTAAAAATAGCCTATGTTACTATGTAATTTGATGAAGTTACTAAATATAGAAACTTGCCCAATAAAGGGTTAATATGGGCGTATCAACTGGCAAACAGGGGATAAGACAGTCAAGACCCAGTTACATACTCTTTGTTAAATCACATACCAAGTAACATAAAGCACCTGGATAGATATTGGGATAGAAAAGAAGAAAGTAGCCCTCTGACCTTCTCTGCATCCTGTTCAAACAGCCGCAGCTGGAAACACTGGTCCAGCTTCAGCTTCCTCATGTGCCACAGCTGCTGCAGATTCTGGCGCGTCCCGTGCAGCTTATCCAACAAACCCGTCACTTTGGCCACTAGATTGTGCGCGTCAGCATGTGTATGGAACCCGTGATGATGGTCGTTGGAATCTCCACTCGCTCCACCGCCGCGGTTGCCATACCCGCTTTCACCACTACTCCCACCGCCTGCAGTTTGGGACTGTAGCCTCTGAAGCAGCCTTCTTCCCTGCGTATCGAGCTCCTCTACCGATGCCTTGGTGGCTCTTTTCTTCAGGGCAGCGTGCTCTTCCATCAGCCGCCGAGCCCCCTCCAGGTCCCGAGGGAGATCACGCTGGGACAAGGTTTCCTGGAGCTCCTCAAGGCGTGCCAAGGAACGCGCTGCATCACTGGCAAAGGTCTCAAATGAGAGCCGCACCTGAAATTATAATAAAAATGGCCATCTTATTAAATTGAATGACGTATCTATCTATAAGTCTGCTGTTTGCACACAAAAGCCTAATGTCTGTCTGTGATTCTGACCTCTAAAAACACAGGAAATAAAAGCGGATACAAAAAAACGAAAATATCCAAACCTCAATCCAGTCATCATGGTTGTACTCTAAGCTGCCCTCGAAGTCAGCTGTCAGCTGGGATGGGTCCACGATCTTGGATAAACCCTCTAAGGACACCATCACCGTCTGGTTTGAGACGGTGGACGCAAAAACCATGAAGCAACAGTGAAGAGACAGAAGAAGTGTGAGAGGAGTGAACAAAGAAAAGAAAAGAAAAAGGATGGAAATGCAGAGAGGAGTTTAGGGAGGGGAGACAAAGAGAGAAAAAACACCACAGTTAAAACAGATCCCATCACCATAGTTCAACCTAATTAGATGTTAACTTATCAAAATATTTCCCATCCTTAAACCTAGATTATGAAAAGAATGTGCAGACTCAGCAGCTCTGCTTGTCTACTGTTTAGATAGGTGTGGTGACAAAAAAAAACAGTCATGTTATCATTAATAAGATCGAAATACAGGAATATAAACTTTCAGGAAGTAAAAACAGAAAGCGCTGAGTTTCTCTGGACTAAGGGGAACACACTGAAAACACAAAACAAAGGGTCAAATTGGCGACTGGAGGTCAAAATATTTCAGATTTTGTTGAAAATGTAAACAACTGCTAGCTATGTCAACATTCACAATTACAATGAGGTTGTAAAAAAAATAAAAAAACAGACCTAATGAACACTTTTAAAAGGAAGAAAATCTGCAAATAAATTATAAATAAATTGATCCCTCCTGTTGTGGACAGAAATATGTAGAAATGCTTGAATAACAGGAGTTTTAGATTTTTTTTTTAACCTGTAAAAACAAACAGAGAAGAAACAACATGTCGGTCACCATCCTCTATCTAGACCTTTGCTGCCAGTCTAACAGAATCATGGCAGTGATGTCCTGGTTGTCAGGGTGTCTGTACATAGTTGACATCATAAAAAAACAACAAGTGGCTTGTCCAAACCCAACTCACTACAGTTGGGATTTATTTCTTTGCCATGTCCTATATATCCTGTTTCCATAGTAACTGGGTCAGAACTAAATATACCAGCCCCACATGGGACAGAATAGTGCCACTGTCACAGAGCAGCAGTGCAATTAGAGCTGATAAAGTAAGGCCGATGGCTATGCTTAACTAACTACAAATCTAATAGCTTACTATGAACTGTCGTAATCTGAAAACACATTATATTGATGTAATGAGCACTATCCTGTATCTTCATCAACTGTTGAAAACAATAAAATACAGCAGTCAGGAATCTGGATGCTCAAAAGAGATGGTAATACTGGTTCACGTCCAGCATTGCAAAAATAACCGCATAACCCAGCTAAAGGTACACTGTTGTGTAATAATAGCATGCAAAGCATCACCCACCTCAAATTCAAACTTGGAGCTGCCGAAGTTGGTCCTCTGCTTCTGCCAGAAGTTGTCTGGCTTGATGATGAGAGCAACGTGGATACAAGAAGGGAAAGATTCCTGAAGGATCTTCAGCAGAGGTTTGATGCTGTCCCACTTAGAACCACGCATGTCCACAATGACTGTGAAGCCATGTCTGGCCACCTCCTCGCTGCAAAAATGAAATAAAAGGTCTGATTTGAGGATAAACAGCTCAATAACTCGAGAGAAAATGTATTATTTTAAAAGAATATCTATATAAATCTAACATAAAACCATTAAGCCAGATGAGAGCATAAATACGTGACAACAAAAGCTCAAAATCAATCCGGCGTGGTGACTGTCACTGCCCTCGTAACAAAAATAGAGACACTACAAAGCCACAGAAAAAGCTCTTTTGTAAAGAGCCTGTTATAACTGTAAAGATGCCAAAAGTGGAGAAAAAAAGACTGAAGTCAAAGGCTCCTGTCCTCCACAGCATCTGGAGAGGAAAAAAAAAGCAGTTAAAACATTCAAGCGTTGAAATTTCCACTGCTACTTACCAGAAGTCCCGCTGCTGTAAAAGTCCATAAAAGGTTGTTTCTCAGTATTAAAGGCTTTAATCTGAATGTGTCTCGCTAGGACACAGAAACAGACGCAGGCCCTCCTGCTCTATCTCACTCTGACCTCACTCTCTGAAAACAGATCGGCGGCCAAATGTGTAGAGAAAAACAGAGCAGAGAGGGGAGAGAGAGGGAGAGAGAGAGGAGTGAAACAACGTGAGAGAGAAGGGTTCAGGATAAAGATGGAGGAGAGCAGAAGTATTTAGACATCAGGAAGAGAAATCCAGCTGAGCAGATGAAGCTGGCCTCCTTCTGAGTTATGACACTTCTCAGTTTCAACTGGATGGCTGGTCACCTCTGACTAATATTCAATTCTCTTACTTCTTTGTGAAGAGTTGAGCCTTTTGGAAACAGGAAGTCTTTGTACACACTGCATCAACCTCCATGTCCTGGTTCACAACTTGCTACTTGCCTTTTACTGTTACAGCCACTAATGTTTTCAGAGAAAAGCACTAAAAAGGATTTTTAAATGCAGTTTCAATAAATTATAAGGGGACCACACCAGCAAAATATAAAAGTTGGTATATCTCAAGAGTTGGAACATAAGCCTTCAAATACAAACTAGCAATCTGAAATATAGTTTTGACAAAAAAAAAAACAAAACAAAAAAAAACAAAAACTCTCACGGTTACAATCTGTGGTTGGATTTTCAAGAAAAATATCTAAACTTCATAAAGGAAGAAATTTTTCTATTTTTTTTTTTTAAAGGCTGGAGGTTGTCCTTTGAACATCACTATTTTGGTTCTTTGGATGCAGAAGTGACCACATTTGGATACACATAGATACTTTATTAATCATTTGGAGGAAATTATTTAAAAACTACCGAGCCAGCCAGGAGTCGAACCTAGAATCTTCTGATCCGTAGTCAGACACGTTATCCATTGCACCACTGACCCACATGAAGCAAGATGTGAGGAAGTGGGTTTGATTTTTGAACCCGGGGATGCTACCCACTATGTAGGAGACTCAGTGCTGCTCTCATTGGAGACCAGACCTGTCAATCAAACTAAACACGCCCCTGAATATTCCTTTGATGCTTTTTTTTTCAGATGCACCAGCAGCTCACTAATAAGAAGAACAGAGTTAAACTAATGACATCAGAATAACCTGCATAAAAAATGAGTGCCTTAGTTAGATTGCCAAGGTTGAAAATGACAGTTTTTGAGCATCTAGTGGCCATCAAGAGTATTGCACTTTTTTTTTTGCACTTCCATATTGGATCAATCTTTGAGCCCTGGTTGTTCATACATACAGTTTATTGGAGGGACACAATCAAAATAAACATGTTGAGCAATTGCCTAGTATTAACATTTGCACCAAACCGATGATGACTGCTAACTGAAATATATGAATCTGGACCCACTTTTTGTTTTTTTCTTTTTTGCAGGGATTGCTTTGGACCACCTTTTGCCTCAAGACAAATCCTCTACTGTGAAAAAGACTTAAAAGCACTGGACCTGCTAAGCACAAGAAAGTGCAGCACAGGGGAGATCAGAAGCAGCAGAACAAGAAGAGTGCGAGCTTCCCTCCAAGCTAATCACAACTGACTCCAAACCGAACAGCCTGGAGCTACGTATTAAAGGTGCTCTTAGATTTGAAGATCAGCTGTCACAGGGCTACAGGGTACAAAAGAACACCACTCTGGAAATACTTCCCGTGAATACATGCTTTCAATTTTTAGACTCAAGCAAATGGGGGATCAGGAAAGAAAAACCAACACATTTTAAATACTGAAACAGAAAAAAAAAGCACTGGTAATAGCCCTAACACTTTGTTTGATTAGAGCCTAACCCACTCCAACCACACATTAAAGAAGGGTTTACAGGATGAGTGGTAACCTACATAAAAGAGTTGTAGCTAAAAGGAGACACGAGGGGGAAATGAGGAAGGGGGATGAATCTCCACAGAGGATCCAAAATAAAACCATCCCAGCTTTTTGCAGCCCCAGGTTTTGCTTCAGTGTTTTTAAAATCCAAGTCTAACACAAAGAAAGCAATGTGATGTGTGCAGCGTGTCTGTATAGGAGCTATAGTGGAGGAGTCTGTTTCAAATTAACCCAGGATCAAGAATAACATCTGAAAGTCGGTGCATGTGTATCTGAGTGTTTGAACATGCAGAAGAGTTTGTAAGGATTTCTATGCTCTCCCTTAGTGAAGAGCCAGTGAGTGTTTGAGGGTACACTTCTTACCTGGGGATAGTGGCCAGGTATGCAATAAGCCTCCGCAGGTCTTCAGGTCGTATTCTGTCGTGGTTGCTTCGTGCTGGAAAGGTGAGAACAGGACCTCCACGTCTGTCTCTGCCACCTTTGGACAGAAATTAGATGCAACACAGAGTTTGGACTTGCTCACATACTGTTGCACAGCTTCGGTAAAATGAACTCAAGCAAGTATTTCAGTGTGTTTTACTGTATTCAAAAGATGGATGAAGCCACAGAGACATCACCAATTGGTTTGTGGACTACTGCTTTGAAGTCTGGAGCCAGAAGTTAACATATTTGGATAAGAGGGTGGAGCTGGGGACAGGCGAAGGAGGAGGGTCTATTGAAGCATCCAACAGTCTCTGAGCCCAGGCCTGTCAATCAAACTAGCCACACCCCCAACTATTTTTATCATTTAGTAGCATCCAAAATCCATGATAATTTACTTTTATATTTACCAGTCTGGATGATTTTACAATCATTTTGGGAGTTTTCACTACCATACTAACTAACAGACATGAACTGATCAAAATTTCAAAACAAAGTACATTTATTGCTACAGAGTTGACACAGAAACACATGCCTTCCTTTATTCTAACCCCAAAAAGATCTGAAGTGAATGCTGCAATGTTCAGAGATGACAGCACTAAGTACCATCAGTGTGTATGGTTGCAGTTAGTCATGATGACACTGAGTCAAACTGAAAGGTCAGGGGTCACATTACTCCCACAATAACAAGCCTGGTAACAGCCTTTCAGTCACGCTGAAGTAACAAACAACACTGACTAGTAATGAATACTCTCTCACACTTTTACCAATCCAGTGCTCGTGCAGTAAACACTAATGAGGTACAGGTCAGTATCTATAAAAACTATCAGGCATCAACTTTGACAAGGGAGACTGGAAATCTTCACACAATGAAACCAACACTGACATGTTTTGACATTCAGGCCACATACAGTATAGATCCCATCTGAATCATAAAGCACAACATCTTGTTACTATGATGGTTTCTTCAAATATTGTAGCACTTTTTTTAATGACACATTTCTTTGATAGTGTTGTCCCTGCTTTCACTTTCCTTGCTAATCACATGGTCACATCACCTGCCTGTTGAGCTAGCAAGCCCAAACACTGCTACAAAGTTGGACACTTGTTAGTGTGAACAAAAAAAAATAAATCACTTACAAAGAAGAAAATAGTCACACTTCACAAAAGCTTGTGGTTCAGTATTTCTCTGTCTACAAACATTTGGAACAAGCTGATATTGTAAGATGGTGAAAGCTGTTTGAATATGGAAATGTGTATGTTAAGCAGTTAAGAACTATTCAGATGTAATTATTGACAAAATCTGTTGTTTTTTACTGAGGCAACAGGTTTACTTGATGCATTATTTTTTCCAATAAACCTGCCTAGTATCAGTTTTCAAACAAATTAATTCATGTACGACACAGACTTTCCAATAATATATACATATATAGAGTTTGATGTGGCAATACTAGCAGAGGGGCAAGTTGTGATGTCACTAAAAATTTAATGTGCACAGTGCTGATATCATGTCAGTGTATATGTCTAACCTGAGAGAAAGGCAACCTTCTCCTTGAGGATGGGAAGCACATCTATGGCCTTCATATCCTCATTGCGATGAAACCCTGAAACAGAGACAAAAAACACAGGTAAGCCAAAACTCAAAATCCAAGGCAAGAAACATCAATATCAGGCTTTTTAATTTCCACATCAAGTTGGTCAAAAATATATGAAATTTAACTGATGACCTCAATCAAGCCTGGGAAAAATACTGTACACAAAACACTAAACACAAAACAGAAACACATTCAAGTGGACTGAAGTCTAAAAAACAAGTGACTGACTTTATAATTTTGATTACAGCTAAAAAACAAGATGAATTATGACAAGTCCAGAGGCGCTGTTATTACACTAACACTACTTTTGAAATGGTTGAAACACTGCATATTTAGCACAGCCTGGTATGTTTAGGTTTGGTTATCATGGTCTTGCATAGTCTGATTTGGTATGTTCTTCAAATGTCAGCTCCTATGCCTCGCCTCCTCAACAGATGGCACACTGGTTAATACGAGGAAGCAAGATGGAGGATGTCCACACACACACACTTTTCTCTATTGGATGTGTCCGAGCAGTCGGTCATGACGGCAACTGATTTGGAGGGTTCACTGAAGGGAATAACGTACAGTTATCGATATAGACAAATGGTAACTGGTTACTATGGGGACACATTGTGGAGAGCACGGTGATGTATAACACACAGATTTAATGCTGTAGTCTGTCACAGAATTATACATTAACCATGATAATATTGACAGTTTTGATCAGTGCATGTAGGAGGTGGTGGGCTTCCTGCAGATCCAGTGAGCTAGTGATGTCATCAGACATTTCTCATAGCAGTGAGTCACCCTCTCACATTTACACACACCTAATACACACCTATGCAAGAACACACAAGCAACGCAAGAGATCTTATATCCTATCAAACCATAAATCCACAACATCACCTGAGATAGATGGTTGGATACCATTGGTACTTCAGACTATGTATGACTGAGACAACCACTCAAAAATAACACACACTAACAAAATATCACATAAAAATCTGCTGTTTGTGGATCTGTTTTGACAGACAGAGTGTACGGGTCAGAAAGAGAAACAAATACTTGAGAGGAAACAGCTTACAATGATGCTGCGTTGACAGCTATAATAAAAATATGCAATCATACTGGCTGTGACTAGAAATAAGCTAATTAGATAGTGGGTAGACTGCTGAGTGCTGAATCATGAGCTCACGCAGAATAAACAGACACTAATAAGTCAGCCATGATTCTAAACTCAGATTACACAAGACGCCATTATCTCCAGCAGCAAACAATAACACCAAGTTCACTATTTACTCTTAAAATATGAATATTTTTCAGCCCAGTGTGTGAGATTACATATATTTTTCCTGTGTTAGTATCATTAAACCTCTGACTGCTTCTTCCAGGTTGCAAATGAGTTGTGACCTGAGGATATGAAAAAAGAAGAAGAGAGAGATGTAGACAGAGAGATAAATGGCACATTGTATAAGACAGGGACGGTCTTAAAGAGCGCTTTACGAAATGATGCAAACAGAGAAGCACAGGCTAGTAATGATACATGTGAGAGAAGAATATGGGGTACAACAGCGAATATATTACCGTATTTTCCTCACTATAAGCCGCTACTTTTTTCAGACGCTTTGAACTTCAACACCGGTGTTTCTCATGTATCGGCGGCATGAAGCTCGTTAGCTTTTTACAAGCTAGCAAGCTCCGTGCCGCCGATACATTTAGCGTCGTCATATCAGACCCGGTCAGAGTGGACCACATGAAACTGTT